>JASDQU010099842.1:363721-379527 GCA_032191745.1 Picea mariana
AGAGAGAGAGAGAGAGAGAGAGAGAGAGAGAGAGAGATGTTATTGCTAAATGATAAAGGCCACTAGAAAATCTTCAGTCCAACTTGAGATCTACCCCCTCTAATGGTAACTTCCCCTATCCCAATGTGAAATGCACCACATTATAAAGGATTATAGCCCGGTAAAATTAAAGAAATGAAGATTTAAACCTGTAAAGTGGACTTGCAAATGATAAATGGGTACCAAAAGGAAATTAAGGAGTTCGAAATGAAAAAAATATGAAGGAAAGGGTATCTCTAGTAGTAAGTGCTCCCTCTAAAAAGGCACTCATAGAAATGGATTTAATAACACCATAATCCATGAAGAAATCCATAATCCATATCATTGTCACACTTACTCTTGAAGGGTTCTTTCTTTCTTGCTTCCATCGGGACCTATCCCTCTACTTGGGTATTTTATTTTCTATCTAGGTTGGCACACTTAATAGGGTTGGATGAAGGCCCTCCCATACTTAAACTTTCCAACTCACATGAGGTCCTGGGCTGGTGTGATGCTTGAAGGGGATACTGAGGTGAATTGTTTACATGGCTTTAATCTTAAGTAAAAACTCACTTTTCATGATTTAAGGACTAATATTTCTTGTGAACAGTGATTTATTGTGTCTTATACTCTAATTTGTTTTGGATGACCTTGACATGATTCTTTGAGGGACATCCCGAGCGTGCACCCAAGATAGTGTTCCTTTATTGCAGGGCTTTGGAACATGTTATGCATGGAAATGAGTCATCCAGTTACTCACCACCTTCAAACATCATCTCTCACATCCTTGGAACCTTGGAAAATGAACGAATGGGATTGGTTTGAGAATATTTTTTCATGATTTCACATAGATGGGATGAAATCCCACAAGCTAGGAAGAGTACCCTAGGGCTCATTATTCATTGGACCAAGGATATTGCAGCAAAAAACATCCAAACATCATGCAAGATGAGATGCATCTCCCTCCAACCTTGACGTAGTTCTCTAAACCCTTGACGTCACCCTCCATTGGTCATGATTTCATCTTATAGGGTTTTAAAGACACTAGGGTTTGATAGGAACTTGGGGTACTGGTGATGATTTGGAAGGACCAAGATAGAGGAGACATACCTTTTCCATTTCTCCACTTCCAAACGATGCCACATGGTCATTGGAGTCCCTCTCTTATCCTAATAAGTCTTGACTTCACCACACGTGTGGCCATTTATGATGTATTTTTGCATTTTAGCATTTTGTAAAGGAAAAATGAGGGTTCAAACCCACTTCAAATAAATGAATGTTATGTTATGTGGAAAATTTTGCTAGGCTAGCCTCATATAAGAAGGTTAGCGCTAGCTCTTATTTTCGCATCATCACTTCCTCACCTTTGTGGGGCAACACATCTACATTTTCGCTATTTCATCCATTCTTGGTCTTTCCTCTTATGTGTTATGCTTGAAGGAGGCCTATTGTGGATGATTTTTCTCATTTTGGATGGATATTTATGAAATTAAGGTTTTATGCTCTTGATTTCTTGAATAAAGTAAGTAACTTTCTGCAATTCCATTGTCTTTTGTTGATGTACATGGTGAAATTGCTATTTTGTTGCAAAAAGTCTTGTTTTGTTGAAACCCTAAGAGGGAAACATAAGTGCTTCTTCCCCTCACAAAGTTTTATTTGTCCAAATTAATAAATCATCCTTACTAGGGTTAGAAGCATAAATCCCAAAATTTCTTTCACTTTAGGATTTTATCCCTAGACATTTCATCCTTGACCTAAGTGAAGCTACAAAAATGGAAAAAAACGTATCTAGGGCCCAAATGTGCTTGCACCTTAGATATCATTTTCCTCAATGTCTAAATCCTAAGGCCCAAACATGCTTTCACCTTAGGTTTTAGACTCTACCTCGTTACTTCCAATTAGATCAATATTAAAGTTTAATACATTTGAGACTCCATAGGCCCTAGAATGACAATGGCACTGACCTAGGAGTGATCTTGTGGTGAAAGTAGTTGTTAAAATAACTTTTATAAATATCTCAAGTGTTCTACTAACATTGCTAACTCTAATTCTAGAAAAAATCAACAATTTATTGTTGTTGTTACAAAAGTATGATACAACCACTTAAAATTGTCTTAATTTGCTACATATACCTATTTAAAAGTGGCTTAACTTGTTCATAAATCATCACTAACAATTGGATAATATCCTATTGGTTAAATGCTTACTTTTCATGGTTAATTGTGGTGTTTCTGACCATTATTTATTGTTGTTGTTGCAAATCATCTATTGTTGTTATACAATTGTTTATTGTTGTAATTCACAACAACCAATTCAAATCTTACCTATCTAGTGTTTAAACAGGTCATTATTGCATGTTTTAGTTTGGTAATTGTCAAATATATGATGAAAATTGTTCTTGTTCTGGGAAGGTACAACAATCATCTTACAACCTATCCTTCTTACCTTGACCTAGACCTAAATAACAGGTGACCAAGATAGGGGGTGCTAGGCTTGGATATTTTTTGCTATTTGATCCCTTGAGGTCACCAGGGAACCCTCCCTTGTGGTGGACCTCCTCCATCACCAAGACGAGTGAATATCCTACTTAGGTGACATTGGTAGTTTCCTCCATAGTTACTCAAGATTTGGATATCTTGTGGTGGGATTGGCACAAGTACAAATCATGTGATAATAGTGCCCAAGAGGGGTTCAAATCCCCTCTCCCTTGCAAATTTTCTTAGGAAAACTCAAGAACAAAAATGTGAGCCAGCAAGAACATGAAAACTTAGCCAATTTTTAAAAATAATCACCCAAGTTCAACAAAACTCTCTCACAAATTATTTTCCTAGGGTTCCAGACAATGAAAACATAACCATGATCAAACAAAATGAGTATGCAATTAAATCCCAATTGTTTGGGTTTATGAACCAGTGATAAAGGAAGTCTGAGAACTTGTGGTAGTACTTGCACTCTACTATTGATGTTGGTGGGAAGTTGGAGGCTATACAAATTTTTGTTATACTTCTACTTCCTAGACTAGAGTTTCTTGCAAAGATCCCTCCTCCTCCACGAACCTGTGAAATGAGCCAAAGAGGGATGGGACAGTGATTTTGTATTTTCCAAATTTCTTAAATTTTCCTAATTTCCTCAATTTTTCATGATGAATGTGTGGAATACTCTCCTTTATCTCTTTTTTTAATTTTTTATCATTTTTATTTCCTTGAAATTCATGTCGAGGTCAAATATTTGACTTTGACTTTGACTTTCACCTTCACCTCATTGGTTGAGCTTGAAAATGATGCCAGATGAGACGAAGTCAAAATTCAACACAGAGAAGATTGTAGAAAAGGTATTTAGAATCCCATCAAGAATACACCATCATTAATCTAATACAATGCCACCTAGGCCCTCAATTTTGGCAAGGAAAGTCTGCAGTCTAAAACCTTGATTTGCTTGAGGGGGCCACAAGATTCCCAATCTTGTGAAAGGTGTCACATCGTCATAGGATGTCCAATCAAGGAAAATGAAGTATCAACAGAAAGGTGTCAATGATTAATTGTCTGAGGTGGAAATGAAATTTTGTGATGAGGTTTTTAATCCCTGCTTTGATTGCCTTGAAATCCTACCATGCCATTTGGTTAGACCGTCCCACCTCAAACAGTTCATGAATTTGTGACATCTCTAATTGGGTCATCCAATGTCAGAATGAGGAAAATGAGGCATTTTTGGAAACGCCTCAGAGTCTACTATAGCATGGAATCCTTTATTTTATTATTGGAATCCTATCAACAACACTTTTTTAACCCTAAACCACCATTTCTAACCTAGCCTATGAAACTATTCATGATTTTGTGAAGGCTCGTTCTCACCAACCAGGGGTTGAAACTAGGAATAATATATATTATTAGAAATGTATCACACTACCCTAAATCACCCTTAGGTATTACTTTCCTTTCAAGTCACATACCAGAACAAACTGACCAAGAAGTCACTACTATGGATTTTGGCCATTTAGGAGATGTGAAAGTTGCGCCCTTTGTAGACTAGCGATGCAAACTTGGAATGAGGCTCATGACAACCTATTGGAAAGTTTATCTTGATCCCTACATGGTGAATTAATTTATTTTCCATACCATGAACATATTTCATTTTATTCTTTTTGAAAGATCATGTTCTCACGAGACCCACCTAATGACAAGTGAAAAGGTCCATCATTGAAATTTTTGCTAATTGAGTCCTTGTCTCATGAAATATGAATTGAGAAACCTCAACACAGGGAATTCTGATATGGGAGGGTTTCAAAACTCAAAAATAATCTAAGGAAGGCCTCCCCTAAGGGAAAAAGAACATGGTTCTAGGACAATTTGGACAAGGTAAGAATGAGTTCGCTTGGGTGTTGTCAAGATGTTGATGGACATAAGGATATTGATGATTGTTATGAATATTTCCAATATGTTATAGTAGGCTCGGGAACATCATGAATTTTAAATTTGTTTATCCCTACTATCCCTCATATTGATATTGGAGGCATTGACCCAAATGAACCTAACACCATGTAACTGACTTGATCTGATATCAAGTGACTTGAAATTGTTGCTTGATACTCTTCTTGTGTCTCATAATTCAGTATGTTCTCAGATGAAACCTCTTAATTAAATCCATTGATACTCTTTAATGGGAAAGGTCCATAGTAACTATGACTCCTACCACTTCCTTTGACTAGAACCGGAGCACAATGGGTTGTTAAGAGCAAACTCAGGCAAGCTCATGAAGAAATGAAAGTGATAAACATCATTTTGAGCCTAAAGAATATGTTTGGGTCAACACCTTGCAATTATTCTCTTCTTTAAAGTTTTCCACATGGCTTTCATTTATAGAGAAATTATGAACTCTTTGAAGAACTAGTTCCAATGTGAAGTCCCTTTATTCAAAATGTAGATTTTGATGCTTGAAAGGGACTTTGGAAAGTCAAAGTACTCCTCTTAAATGGGATGGGAACTCAAATTTTTCATGTCCATCCACCTAGAGATACCTGAGCTAGGCCTTCCTCCTTAAATTCATCGAAGGGTCCATTCTCTCTTGTGTGAGAAAACTTGCATGACTTTCGAAGGAAATGTCATGCAAGTTGCATGAGTTCTAGTGCAAGAAGGCTACACAAGTGTATAAAAAAACACTTTGTAATGTTTTTTCCCTTTCTCTTCAAGGTGATTTCAAGTAGCCATGAGGTAGACTTAGTATGTTGTATCTTTCCAACTGATGATGTTTTTAGACAATCATCTAATTGTTTCTTGTGAGTGAAATTGAGGTGATAACAATCATGTTAGGATTGACTCCCATGGAAATATTTATTAGTTTTCTTGTTTTATAGATCTTGCAATTTGATGGTTGATAAGTTGGTTGCATGATTGTCATATTTGATAGGGCTAGCAATGTGGTTGAATATGCAATGGAGAGACAAAGTTCATTATTTTTAGGTAAAACTCCTCACATACTAGTTGAAGATGGATATTTTCAAGGAAATCTTATGATAATTCATATTTTCAATGACATAGAAAAGGATTTGCAAGGATTTGTATGGAAAACTCATTAGATGTTTGTTGCAGAAGATAATCTACATGGATCTTGTATTGAGAAAAAGTGCAATCATGAAAAGATGGGATGCCATATATTTCTTGTGCATTTGTTGGTCTTATAGCTTGTGGTTGTAAGTTTGGTAAGGCACGATGGTATCCTTATTGTTGGAGACAAGAAGTAAGCATATTAGCAAGGATGTGTATAGGATGGAACATGTATACTTGAATAATCATGTTCTTCATGAACTCTAAATGTGTCAATTCAATAACCATGATTTTTGCAATGTATATCTCTTATGGGGGTGATTCCTTCATAGGTATGAGAAGGAGAGGTCATGAGGGCCCAATTTTAATTGTATGAGATGATGAATTCATAAAAATTGCTTGTCATGGGGAGTGTTAGAAATATCTCTTGCTTATTTTGTAGTTTTCACATGATTTGTAACTAAGTTTTCATCTTGTGTGAGTTTAGTATGTTCTTTGTAATAATTTAGTAAGATTTAATGTTGTTTCTAAGAAGAGAATGAGAAAATCTTGGGGAGTGAGGTGTATAACTAGGAAATATCGAGTGAATATTTTTGTATTTAAGGACATCCTCAAGTATCATTATATGAATAACATGGGAATGTAAAGATGTATCTTTTAGAGTGGATATTTTACACCATATGGGGGTTGTTACCACTATAACCCCAATGTCTCATTGCTTTGTTGTTGGTTTTCCTATTTATTTCTTTATGGATTGTATTAGTAATTATTTATTTTTTACAAAAGTTTTACATGTTATAGCACCATTATAAGCACATATCTCTATCATCACAAATAGGTATTCTCTCTCCACCATGTATCTCTCTCATTCCTTCACAAAGATACAATGATGTCCCTCTAAATAAGGACTTCCATGGGAAAATGCATATTATCCTACAAACATAATCCATGAACCTCCCTCGGGATAGAGATTAGGCATGTGATGACTCTGATACTATGTAAAAATCCCCTTATAAAGTTTCTTCAAAAAGGAAATAAAAAAGGAATTAGCTATAGAAATTTCATGAAAATGAACTTGAATGCAAACTCAAAAATTTCACCTCATACATGAGGTTTCCTAGATATATTCATTATGAACTTTTAGCCTTAGGGATGATCCAAAATATTCAATTACAATAGAAACTACTTCACTTCAACCCAAATCAATATGTAGTCCAAGAAAATAAATACCAATCAAGTGTACATCAATGTCAAAATGATACAACCCTTAGGGAACACTTTTCCAACATATAAAAGATGTGAAATAACTTTACTAAAATATATTTTTATAGTACTAAATCTATTCAAGGTGTGTGTTAAATCACCTAACAATTTAAATAATATATTATGTCAAATCAACAGGAAGAACAAGTATTGGAATCTACCCAACAAGAATATAACAGAAGATGAAAATCAAATATGCAAGTACATAATATTTATATATTTGAAGCACTTTATTTATATGTAAGATATGAAGTGCATGTACATGTCAAACAATGTATCACAAGATGTTACAAGTAAGCACTCCAAACCCTTACTCGGGAAAACATAGAAAAACCCTAACCACCAACTCCTCCTAGCTAATAATGGGTCTTAATCAAAGCCAATTACTCCATCAAATATCCTCCTCAACACCTACATTTTCATCCCATGACTATACAAGGTGTATCCTTCTCTCTCTCCTCCACAATAAGCACACTAAGTAAAACAAGGGTTTCAAAATTCCACAAAACCCCAGTCTTCTTCTCTCACAAGAGATACAAAATAAAATGAGTCTTTTTACCCTCTAGGGTTTATCAAAAACCCTACCTTATTTGTCTCCTTAGGGAAAGACCTTATCCCTGGAATTTTCTTTGAATCTCCTCCAAGAACCTAGCACCTAAGACAAAGAGAGAAAATATACATAAAGAAGAGCACTAGGAGATGCCCTAGACTCACATATCTAAATCAAGCATGTGAGATCGAGAGAAAACAAGTACAAGTGATAAGTATAATATCAATAATATGATAATGACTCTCTCATCCTTCTATTTATATGAAAAGTAAGGAAGAATTACTATAATAAAGTGGATCAAGTCTACAACAAGAAACCTACTAAATAGGATCGCATGCGAAGTACTCCAACCTAAACTGACACATGTCAGTATATGAAGTAATACATCCAATAATAAAGGTTCCAAGGTTGAATGCTCCTCAATACGGGTCCAATGCTCCACCTCCACTAACCTCCAAATATACAATTCTCTCCCTTGACCCATGTGTACCTCACATTCCACCCCACCTACATGATCACTCCTCCACCCAAGCATCTTAAACTCAAGTACAAGCCTCCATGAAAGCAACCAAGTTTCCTCATTCCATATAGAACTCAACACCCTCCTCCAAGGTTCCCAATGTTGATCCTCCAAGAAATTCATCTTCCAAGCAAGTCGCTCACTCTCCATGTGTGCATCATGAATAATGTCATCATTTTGTCTAAGTCTACAATGCTCCAAGGAAGAATGTCATACACACATCCATACAAGGTATAGAAATAAATGAGCAATCCATGTCACACATGTATGTCCATCACATCACAACCAAGAGCCAAGGACATACTTATTTGACAAGGTATTATGCACTATATGTGAAAAATACATAATGAAACCTATCTTAAAAGCAGGATACATTTCAGCCATAGGAATGAAAGGATTAATTCATCAAAGTAAATGGCTAAAAAGTACTTTAACAATACTTAATGAAATATGCAACTCGATTGAATGAAAAGAGATGCAAAACATAACTTGAAAGAACCTACCAATCAAAGACTAACCCTACTTATTCTAACATAAATGGGAGATGAAATGAAATGCTTCAAACCAAATAAATCTAAGCTAAGTTTTTGTACTACAAATTAGAAAGAAACATGAAATAAAATAGAATTAAACCTACTTAACTTATCCGGTTGAAAATGGAGTTTACCCTACTACAATTAACCTACTGCAAGGATAAATCAAAGAACTAGAAAAATGAGATTATTATTCTTGAAGTAACATGCTACAAAGTTTAAGAAAATAGAGTTAACAAAGCCTCCTTATAAATTACATAATACCATGAATTTCACTTGAAAAGACGCGCTATAATTTTGTATAGGAAGTGAAGACTAGTTACAGAAAATGATGCATAACATGAAATGGAAATAAGATGGACTAAGCACATCTAAAAGGAAAGGAAATGTAACAGATATACATAGGTTCCTTGTTCAGCCTTGAGTGGTCCCTACCCAAGGCATCTACAAGGAACCTAAAAGGACTACAAAAATTAATAAATATGGAAGTAAACTTTATGCATTAGAACATGAATCCAAACAACAATACATCATTAAAGAGTTTGAATTCCTCATATATAGAAGATTTTCTAATCAAGAATGACTAATCATTTATAAGGCTATCCCCTATCTCCTATTTATGCAAAAGGATCACATCAATTATCCATTCAATTATTCCTTTATTAAAGAGCTCATGTCCTTAAGATCCCTATAATCACAGGCTTATGTTCTAGGGATCAAATCCCTTTCTAGATTGTCCTTTCTCAATCAACAATTCAAATGGATATGATGTTGGATTTGGTGCCTTGGGTTATTGAAGGAGTGACAAGCCTTGAGGTTGATGAGGGGAAACAATCCCCCTTTTCTCTCATGAAATGTTGGTGAAGTTCCTCCTTAAACTTCGACCTACTAGATCCATAGGTTAGTGTAGCCTTAGGCATGCATGAAATCATCAAAATCATAACTAATATAGGATACAACACACACTCAATTTTCCAAATCATTTTATTAACAAACAATTACATAAAACCCAACATAATTATATTAATCATGGTCAAGGGAGATAAGTACAAACATGATAAAAATATCTCAAAAATGGGCCTCATGATACAACAATTGGGAGACCCATCATCACCCCCCAGCTTAATCTTTTGCACACCATTGTGCAAAAAAAAATGATTATGTCATTGTTGTTGTTTCTTATCTTCCTAATTCAATGATGTTGATTTCTACAAGCCTATCTCAAATCATATGCCACAAATTTGGTGATGGCGCCCTTTTCATGGTACCCATTATCTCTCTCAACCTTCTTCCACTCTTCTCTCTCCTTTTCTTCATATAATACTATTGTTGGTGTGGGGTGAAGAAGGAGAGGGGGTTTGAACCTAATCCCAATCCAATTGAGCTTTACCCTTCTCAATGAAATCGTGCATAGGTCGGCCCTAAATAGGGTATCTTGCAAGTTGTTGGGGGCATGAGGTTCAACCCTCTTAATATCATGTGTAAATGCATTCAACATTATTTTACATTATTGGGATGCATCTTCCCATGATATCCCAATTGTATCATCAAAATGGGAAATTTCCCCTCTCTACTTTTCCTCTAATATAGGAATAATATCTAGATGATATGTGAACATCATATGATTTCTTATGGGCTCTTCAATCTTGATGACATTTTCTCTAATCCATAGGGGGGTATTAAATTATTCTTCTTTGTACTTTTGTAGCTCATCTACCCTCATTTCCTCATGGTGAATCTAAGAGAACAATGCTCTTAACTAAACTCCCCTACATATGGGTTGGGGGACAATTTTTAGGGGTGAGGCAAGGAAAAATTATGCAAGTAAAACTCACACAACTATTGTTAGGAAAATAGACATCCACACTAAACCTAGTAAGAAAGAGAAGATGGATTTAAACAAGAAAATAAATGACAAACATTGTACATAGATATTTTACCTTGGAAACCCAAATGGGAAAACTAACATTCCTTGAGTGTCTTTCTCCTTGTTGTATTATTCATTCAAAACAAAGAGTTACATAACTAACCTCAGTCTACACCTAAGACACAATCACCCTCATGCTCTCTTTCTTTACACAAGAACAACCCTGCAACCAATTCAACTTACATCTACATGACCAACAACTTTTAGCTAAAGATTAGTAGAAACATCCAAAGATTGATTAACATAATGCAATTACAACACACCTTATTTATAGGCTTTACAACATGCAAAAACCTAAATCATGGTGCCCAAAAATGGTTACAGAACCACGCATATCATTGGTTGAAAATCCCACAAATATCAGGATTATGTTATAGTCGACTTCAGATGGATTACGAGTTCGTATTTAGTCGGTTTCCACTCAACCTCTTGTCGACCACTTCGACTTCAGATTTCTAGTTGATCACTTTGACTTCCAAATTCATGGTCGATCACTTCGACCTTGACTTAACCATTGACTCAACTTGAACTGTGGGTCAATTCTTCACCTAGTCGATCCATCTCAACTAATCAGTTGGTTGACTATTATTTCACTATAAAGAATATAACAACCCAAACTTCTCCCACTTGTTTTATTATTTGTTGATATAGGAGAACATGAACATCTATTAACAAACCCAGGGCAACACTACCCATTGCCTCTCTGCACTAATGAACTTCATAGCACTCATAGACTTGGTCAAAGAGTTTTTTATGTTTTCCAAAGTTTCTACCTTCTCTAGTGGCACCTTTTTTCTTTTCAGCATGTCTCTCACGAAATGGTATTGTACATCAATATGCTTCATCTTGGAATGGTATGTTGGGTTCTTTTCCAGAAATATTGTTCTTTGAATATCGCAATTTATCTTCATATCTATCTTCTCAAACTCGATCCATGGACACAATCATTGTAGCCATACTATTTTTTTGCTTCCATGATTGGACACCATGCATTCAACATCTATTGTTTACAAGGATAAGACCACCTATCACTTACTCATTTAGTTGATTTCTCCATGGAACATCTTGAACACATATCCATTGTTCGACCTTCGTCGATCCATATCTCCATCCCAGTCAACGTCAAAAAATCCATGTACATTTACTTCATTTTCAGATTTAGGATTCCCTTAGTAGAATATAACATAATATTGTGTGCCACACAAATACCTAAACACTCTCTTCACAACTATCTAGTGTTATTTCCCAAGTGTCGAGGTGTATCTATTGAATACTCCCACTGCATGAGGAATATCTAGTTGAGTGCAAACCATCATGTTTGACTATGATTTCCATTAGACAAAAATCCTCAGGTGTTGGTCTCCACCACACTCGTTAGAGTTAGGATCCACAAGAGGGGTTTAACCCATGTCAAGAAAATTACGGGAAGCGTTAAACCCAATGTCCAATAATATCCCCCTTAGCGCATGTCGGGAGAGTTTCAAACTCGATACCTGTCGCTCTGATACCATTTGTTGGAATATGATTGTCGTTAGACCAAAACCCGTGGGAGTTAGTCTCCACCACAATCATTGGAGTTAGGATCCATGAGAGGGGGTTAACCCATGTCACAAACCTCATGGGAATCATTGGTGCCAATGTCCAACACATAACATGCATCAAACTTACAAAAATACTTGCATAGGGAACATATTCCATGTCCTATATTTCTTCCTGTGTCTTTGGACATTGTTCAGCAGTTAGTTTTACTCCCACAGGAATCGACACCTTGACTCATTTGCAATCTTTCATGTTGAAACACTTCAAAATAGTTTCAATGTACTTCCTTTAATTCAACCAAATATTTATGATTTTCTAATCTCTCTTGATCTTCATTCCTAAAATGAAGTTTGTTGCATTGATATCCTTCATGTAAATCTTTGAGGATAGTTTCTTCTTCACCTCCTTTATTTCATCCATGTTGTTTCTGACCAGCAATATTTCATCGAAATACAAAGATACATATATGAAATGGACACCTTCTTCCTTAGAATACACACAATCATCATATTTTCTTCTCACAAATCCCAAACTAAATATGTAGGTATCAAACTGTTGGTACCACATCCTTGGCAATTGATTTAGACCGTAAAGGGATATTTTCAACTTGCACACTAGTTATTTATTTCCCTTTAATACAACTCCTTCAGGTTCTTTCATGTACATTTCTTCTCCAAAGACCCCATGTAGGAATGTTGTCTTCACATCCATTTGTTCTATCTCAAGATTAAATGCTACAGCTAGAGACATTAGTTATTTAATAGAAGTTAACTTTTCAACATCAGAAAAAATCTCACCGAAGTCAACTCCTTTAACTTAGGAATATCCTTTAGCTACGAGTTCAACTTTGAATTTCTCGACTTGACCTTCTGCATTCATATTTTTCTTGAACACCCACTTACTACCGATAGGTTTTCTTCCAATAGGTAACTATACCAAATCCCACGTCTCATTTTTGTGCAAGGATTCCATTTATTCGACCATGGCTCCCTTGCATAGTTTACTCTCTATTGAGTTGATTTCCTCCTTGACCGACTTGGGCTCCTCGTTAGTGGTAGTTAATACAAATGCAGAATGAAAATCGGGAGGACTATACCTTTCAACATGTTTTCTTACTTGTTCAAACCTCCTTAAAACCAGAGTTGGTTGTTCCACCTCTTCATCTAATTCAACTGACACGCCTGAATTATCTTCTTCATTCCTCAACTCAAACCTCACCTTATGTAGATATTTCCCTATTTGACCTCCGTTAGACTCAAAATTTCCACCGACTTCCCTAAAGACCACATCTCAATTGTACATTATTTTCCTTGATGCAAGATCCCAAAGCTTGTATCCTTTAATTCCATCATTGTACCCAATTAAAATACACTTGATTGTCTTCTTTTCCAACTTGTTCCTCTTTTCCTTGGGAACATGCACAAATGCATCATAGCCAAATACCTTGAGATGTGAAAGAGAAGACTTTTTACCAAACCATACCTCATGTGGAGTCAAGTTGAATAACACCGATGAAGGATACCTATTGTTGATAAACATTTGTTGATCAAAGTTCAAGTCTTTTGGGTCATAGTTCCTATTTTTTATATCCCACACTTAGTAATTTTTTCATTATACAATTTGCGGTAACACTGCTCATAGTTATCACAAGTATGTCGTCCCACAACCTGCAAGTTCACTTCATCTATAATTAGTCATGTTTTCAATTTTTTGCATTACCCTTGCTTCACCTCTTACAATTGGTCATTTTTTTTCTTGTGGGAGTCTCGTTGTGGAGATAAGAAATGTCCTAAAAGGTCCACAACCCATACTTCCACTCACTTAAAAATGTCCCTCACACTTTTGCAACACAAAAAATGGAATTTTTTGGTACTTATCTTATTTCTTGATTGTGGATGCGGGAGTTCTCTCCCCCCCCCCACCACCACGCCTTGTCTCCCTTTTCATCTCCCACATCCCACAACTCGCAACCTAGAAACCCACATTCACCAAAACACCCCTCGCATTACTCATTTTTCACCTCCATACTTAACCATTTTTCATTCATCCTAATACATTGTCACACTCCCCGAGAACATTTATTATCTTATCGCCACATCAGTTGGCACACATTATGAATTAATACCATTATTAAATAATGTGATTCTCGTAAAATCCCCTCCTTAAATCCAAATCAAATCATGTAATTAACAATTTCAAACTAAGTGATACGACATGTGATATCAAGGCAATATGTGAAGAATTTAGTAAGATATTAAATCCTTGTTGTAAATTTTTACTTAGATGAAATTGTTGCCTATTCACTCAAATTAACCTATGCCAATTATGTCAAATAAAAAGAGAGAACTATATTGTGGACACATTATTAACAAACTGGGATGAGAGGATCATTCAGTCCAGTGGTTTGAAGCATTCAAGTCGATTCGATGTTTTCGACTGAAGAAAGGATTTCAAACAAAGTTTGTACTTCCAGGGTTGCATTGCTTGGGTGTATGCCAGAAGTGTTTGATTTTGAAGAATTATTTGTTTGATGCGCAGATAAGTTTAACAGTGAGAAAAGAATAATTCAATTGCAAGGAAGGACACTAGTCTCTTTAGAACCTACAGTTTTCAAGAGGATGCTTAGACTTCCAGAGCCCACCATGACATTAGAAATCTCTAAAGCTAATGATTTATTGAAGGCCAACAATGTAGGAAAAAATATCTTGGATAATGTTCTCATAAATTCGTCGGATTATTCTAGAAAATATACCCAAATAAAGGTATGTTCACTTAAATACCTAAATAAAGAGTTTGTATGGTTGTTTGCCAGAATTATTGAACAAGAGTCCATGGCTATTGTCCCAAAATATGTCTTGTATTTCTTCACCACTATGTTCATGAATATGTCCCAATTGATTGGGCTCATATTATCTCAAGAAAAGTTTCCTTTCAACTAAGAAACTTTCGGAATACCAAGAAGTTCTTTATGAATTTTTACTTAGTCTATGCAATTGCCTAGTGTCACATATTTGAAGACTTTCCATGAGCAAGGAATGTAGATTTTAGTAAGGATCCATTATAGTTATGGTATCTGACACTTCGGAAGCATAAATATCTGTACCATTTTTATGAAGTATTGAATTCCTTTCTATCCACCTTCAAGAAGATATTTCATGGTCCTACCGCATCAAGGTTATCAATGGAAGTTGCATCCTTTATAGAAAGGAAAGGAGTTTTTGAAACTTTGGATAACTTTAGTTATATCAGGCTCTATATTTTTCAAGGAAAACCTTCTCTACTACCTTTTTATGTCTCTGGAAAATTCTACTTCAAATGCTACATCAGAGTTTTTGGAAGCAAATGCTACATCAAAAGAGAAGATGGCATAATGGGAAAGTTTGACTCTTATGTGGACAAAGGAATACTTGTTGGTTGCTCAAGTACAAGGAAAGCAAACAAGTGTTACAATCTAATATTAAACAAAGTTGTGGAAAGCATCAACGTAACAATTGATGAAACAGACAGACCAGAATCAAAGAAAGAAGAAAACAAATCAATGGAACAACTTTTTGAAGAAGAAGATGACAAAGAAGAAGAAGAGGAAGATGAAGATGAAGATGAAGAGAATCTGATAGAAGTAGAAGAGAAAGTTCAGCAAGTATCTCCAAAGACACCTAGCAAACAAGTACATAAGAATCATCCTTCAGATTAGATTATTGGAAACAAAGATGCAGGAGTTGAGACTAGAAGAAAAATCCATTCACCAGAACAAACACACCTATCACTCTTATCTACAATTGAACCAAACTGTTTTGAAGAAGCCAGCAAGGATGAATTTTGGAATAAGGCCATGGATGAAGAATTGGATCAAATAGAGAAAAATGACACTTGGGAATTGGTTCCAAGACCAAAGAATAAGAATGTGATCGGCACA
>JASDQU010099842.1:403089-431113 GCA_032191745.1 Picea mariana
CAATATCATATATAAGAAAGTATGGATAAGAAAACACGAAGAACGGGTAAACAAAGACCAAGTACCAGAGATCGCAAGATTGGAAATAAAACAAGATGAAGAAAATTCTACAGAGAAAAAGAAAGATGTCAGATACATAAAGGTTTGGAAAATAACTTAAAGAAAGGAAGGACGGGTAAATAAGGAATAGGTTCAAGATATTGTGCTTGCAGGAATTGTAGTGAAAGATGAATCCACAGGCAGAAAGAAAGAAATCAAAGCTTAAAGAGATAATGAAGCTACCAATGAATATGATGATGACTCTACCAATGAAAATGATGATGAATACACATCAGAGAAGGAATTGTTCTGAGCCATCCAGTTTAGAGACTCCCAGGTAATATGAATATTAGACAGGGGGATTCTATGCGATAGTTGTGATAGACCAAAGAACCATCCTTCGAGTAGCTTTCAGATTTTGAGAAGACAGATTCAGAGCATTCAGTTAGTAGAAGTACAGTTTGATAGATCAATCAAGACTTCATGATAGTATAGTGATAAATGGGTCATCATTATGGGCAGTTGTGCAAGTAGAGTCTTGGAAAGTATGGACAGAGATGGATTCATAAGAACACTTAGCAGGTTTGGACAAATATATAACAGTGGACAAGAGCATGGATTCATAGATTGGTTCAGAGACAAAGGAACATTATCATAATGGATGATAATTACACATGAAATGGCTCAAACAATGCTAATGGATTCGAAATTGACAGATATTTTTTGGACGCATGCAATGCATATAGCAGTTCACATTCAAAACATAGTAATGCTCAGAAACAACAATGAAAAAACTCCCTACGAACTATGGAAAGGAAGCGTGGACAACAACCTCTACATCAAGGTAACTCAAGGTAATATTTTATTATTGAAATTTATGTTGATGATATTGTTTTGGAAGTACTAATGACACGTTAAGACAGAAATTTGCAAAGGATATGAAAATGAATTTGAAATGCCATTACTTGGAGAACTATTCATCTTTTTTAGTCTTCAGATATGTCAAAGCAACCAAATAATTTTTATTTCTGAAACTAAGTATATCAGAGAAATGCTAAAGAGGTTAGGAATGGAAGATTGCAAACTAGTTACCACTCCTATGAAAACCAGTTGCAAGTTGAGAAAATATGATGATTCAAAATCTACAGAACATAGGAAATACAGGTCAATGATTGGTAGCTTACTATATGTGACAACATCCAGATCAAATGTAATGCAGGAAGTTGGACAGGTGGCACGATTTCAAGCAGCACCAAAGGAATCCCATGTATTAGTAGTAAAGAGGATTTTCAGATATCTCAAAGGAACAGAAGAGTTTGGATTATGGTATCCAAAAGGAAAGGATCTATCCCTTATTGCCTACACATATGCAGATTGGGAACGTTTCATTGATGAGAGACAAAGCACCAGTGGAGCAGTGTTCTATTTGGGTGGGTGTTTAGTATCATGGCTAAGAAAGAAACAATCACCAGTATCCTTATCTACAGCCAAGGCAAAGTATATTGCAACAGCAAGATGTTGTACATAGGTTCTATGGATGAAACAAACTCTGATAGATATATAGGTTGAGTAAGATGATCCCATTCCAATCTATTGTGATAATACAAGCACCATCAACATCTCAAAGAACCCAGTGATGCACTCCAAGACGAAGCACATTCCAATCAAGTATCACTTTCTATGTGAACAGGTTACAAAGAAGAACATCAGAGTTGAATATGTGGGCACAAAAGAACAAGTGGCAAACATCTTTACAAAACCACTTCCACGGGAAGCCTTTGAGTATCTACACCAGAGACTTGGAGTAATTTCTACTCCAAAATGAATTCTTTTGAATGCTTTTCTTATGTGTCTTAGATTTACATGATGAAGCACCATAAAGTGGATAGTTCAGGTTGGAAGATCAGTTTCACGAAGAGTTCGGTCATGGGGATTATCCCCAAGGACAGTTATGTTAGGGGGAGCAGCCCCGGATGGAAAGATACCTTTGTCATTGATGACAAAGGGGGATAGATTTATCAGATGCAAAGGTAAAGGTAAAGGGGGAGCATGAGTGACATGACTTCAGTATTACATCAGAGTGTTTCCATCAATGCAAAAGAGGAATATTGTTGATTATTTGGGTTGGTTTTTATTGATGTCAACCCTTGAAGAAAGTCTGGTAGTGAATTTTGGTAGCACAATGGTTTGGGTAATGGACCCAATTTTGGTTGATGGATAATGGTATAATTTTTGATATATTTGAAGGTAAGACTATTCCATATGGATATTACATGTCATGCCATTTCTGGTGGTATGTGGAACTTCACATAACTCCTCACGGTTAGAGAGTTATGGTCATGTGAAGTTGGAGAAAGGTTTGGGTAATGGACCCAAGTTTGTTTGATGGATAATGGTATGAGTTTTGATATATTTGCAGGTAAGAATATTCTATATGGATAGTACATGTCATTACATTTCCATTGGTATGTGGAACATCACATAACTCCTCACGGTTAGAGAGTTATGGCTATGTGAAGTTGGAGAACCCTCATGAGTCATCTAGAAGCCCCAAAAGGTCAAAGTAGTCAAAGTGGTTTAAGAGATTTTAGAAGGTAAATAATAAAGTGAAGTGATGAGTGTACTATAAGTCAAAGTGAATACAAAAGAAATTATTTAAATAATAAAGTTAATGGAGAAATTACTAAGTTGACAAGTGATTAGAAGTGGGTTAACCCTAAAATAAGGAAAGTGGGTTAAGATGGTTAAAAGGTAACCCCTTGAGGAAGCTACATGAAAGTATAAATAAGAGGAAAGGATATTTCATTTTAATCACACTTGAGCATATTGAATATCTACATATGATTGATATAACCAAAGGATATCTAAGTCGAATTTCAGAGGGAAGGTGAAGTAAAGAAGGCTGAAATTCAAGGGAGGATAAATTATTTTGATGATGTTTTCTAAGGTATGTTATTTACAGGTCATCTCACCATTTTCGCAATGAATTGGTTTCTATAATGATTCAGACCATGAAATTGGGAGGTCATTGAGGAAACATATCCAAGTAGCTATGATACAAATTTCAACTTGTGGGTCGTTTTATTTTTGGAGTTACATGTCATGGAAAATAGGGTTTGTAGCTAGTCCTAAAACTAGTCTAAAACAGGTGTTTCGGGTAAAAACATCATAACGTATTCATAACAGATCCAAATTTAGTAAGATAAAATGTATTGGTTAGAGGACATTTTGTAGTATTCTGTGTACAATTTTCAGATCCATACAAAAAATATTATGTGCGAAGAATTCTATACAAGTTCGCTCTCTAGAATAATCCGAAATTCAACAAGGTATGCCATTTTTGCTATAGCTCCTCTTCTGAGAGGTTCCAAGTAGTGAAATCCGGAGGAATTGCATGAAATACACTGAAGAAAAATGTGTACCATTTTCAAATATTTATTCATTACAGGTACATAGTTATGATTATTGAAAGTTAGGGTTGTTGACTAATCCAAAATTAGTCATGTGAGACTAAAGTAAAGTTTGATAAAATGCTAGTCTCTTGTTGTTAAAGTTAAGGAAGGTTTTCAAATATGTGATCATATACATTAGGTCTATTACGAAGTTACAAAATCAGATTTGGATGATGAAATTGATGAGGGATTTTGGTTGAGGTACATGTTGGGTACATGGTTGAGACAAGTAGTTGATGAGTTGGCACATACATGAGGTGTATAGTTGATGATGTTGGTACATCTTGATGAGTAGTTGATACATGATTGGTACATACTTGGTACATGGTTGGAAGCAATTTTTAGTAGTATTGTTGACACATGGTTTATGGATGATGTATCATACTTGTATTGGTATATTATTGGAAGCACATATTGATCTTGGTGATGATTATGAGTTGTTGTGTTATGCTTGGTTGATTCACATCTTTGAGAGTTGTCTTGGTGATTGATCTTGGTAAGTAGATCTTATTTGGTCGATAATATTGATGAGATAGGTTGTTGTGATAGGTTGTTTGGATGGTTTTCTGTGACATGTTATTTGTACAGGTTTGGTGCATGGTTGATTCACTTTTTCATAGTACAGGTTGAGGTACAAGTTGGTGCATGGTTGATGCACTTGTTTATGGTACAGGTTGATTACAGGTTGTTTGGTACAAGTTGGTGCATGGTTGATGCACTTGTTTATGGTACAGGTTGATTACAGTTTGTTTGGTACAAGTTGGTGCATGGTTGATGCACTTGTTTATGGTACAAGTTGATTATAGGTTGATGCATGTTTGATGCATGGTTCAGGTTATTGGTACATGTTGTTTGGTGTAGATTGATTGATACAGGTTTACAACAATATATCTCACAGTGATAGTGTGACAGTGGTTCCATCATTCTACTTCTACATCAGGGTGGTTGGACGAGGCAAGGACAGGTGGTTGTAGCCACCTTCTGGTTGTAGGCAGAGAACATAGGGGGTTTTGGCCTCCTTCTGGTTGTAGCCAGAGAATTTGGGAGTTGGAGCTTCCCTCATGTTGTAGCCTAAGAAATTAGGGGGTTGGAGCCTCCTTCTAGTTGCAACTAGAAAACAAAGGAAGTTGGTGCTTCCAACGAATGTAAGTCTTAAAGACATATAATAAAAAGCATTATGTGGTTTTATCCTACTTTGGGTTTCCACGTAAAAACATTGGTGTACTTTGTATGTGTATGATTTCTTATTTGTTCATTGTTTATTTACTCTGCAACTATTGAATGATAATGCTACATTGATACAACACTTTCATATTGTGTTTAAAAAGGATTAAATTGCTCTATTACCGATTCACTCCCCCTCTCAGTAATCCAACAAAGGGTGCAATGGTATTAATGAAAGGAGTTCATATTGGAAACCTATACAAGTTGGTAGGGAATGTTGACTCGATTGGATGAAACAACATTGTTTTTCTTGCACTTGACTTGAATTCAACTCAACTTGACTTAACTCGGGCTGATTCAATACAAACCAACTCGACTATTCTTTGTCAAGTCAACCCGACCATGATATGGCACTAGAGGAAGAGACACATTGGATAAAAAGTACTTTGAGCTATGCATAACAAAGGTATGGTTGAAGGTTTTCCTAATTGTAATTTGGAAGCTGATTTTTATGAACATTGCATATATGGAAAAAAGAATTAGGTTAAGTTCCCATCTGGAGCGAGAAGGGAAAAATGGATTCTAGAATTGATTCATAGTGATTTGTTTGGGCTTGCACCAGTCCTTCACTTGGTGGATCCTTGCATTATGTCTCCTTCATATAACCCTTGACCATTTTGCACATATCCTTGTGAAATAGAGTGTGCACACATGCATCACTCATTGTAATATACCAAATATAAAATGTATGCAGAACAGAAAGAAAATGCTAGTAATGGCAGAATAACAGCAATATAACTAGAACATTCATCACAATAACACTGAAATGATATAAGAATAACAACAAAAATAGCACTTTGAATCTAAAAGCAATGTTCACGGGCCTCTTCGAGGGGGAAACCTCCAGTTGAACTGATCTATATTACAATAATATCCAAGCTAGGGTTCTCATACCCTCGACTCCTATTTATACTAAAAAGAAGCATCTGGAGGAAGATTCTTCTAGAAGCGGAAGCTTCTATTAGGTCTTCTTACATCCGCCTTATTCTATTTTATTGAAAGGCCTTATTAATATTTCCCTTTATTACATCCGAATATATTGTTCTACCTATGTGCGGGTTAGGAATCTAACATGTCCACCCCCTTAAAAATAGTCTTGTCCTCAAGGCTTGAGATGAGGAAATTGTTGCAGAATGGTACCTAGTTCCCAAGTGGCGTCTGTTGGAGTTGTATCTTTTCACTGGAATAGCACTTCCTTGATGGTTCTCTGACATAGGCGATGCTCACACTGGTCCAAAATTGCTTCTGGTTGTATCCAAATGGATCCTTTTTCAGCTAACTCTGGAAGGTTGGTTTGAATTTGGCACTTAGCTCCAATCACCTTCTTTAAGCATGAAACATGAAAAACAGGATGTAGCTTCGAATGGTTGGGCAAAGCTAACTGATAGGCAACTTGTCCCACATGCTTGAGCATGGTATAAGGACCATAAAATTTGGGCACTAGCTTCTGATAATTCTTGGCCTTGAGGGAAGTTTGCTTGTAAGGTTACAGTCGAAGAAACACCTGATCCCCTTCTGCAAATTGACGTTTAGAGCGACCTTGATCTGCTTGTTGCTTCATGCGATTCTATGCCATGACCAAATTCTCTTTGAGGGTACAGAGAATGGCCTCTCGAGATGTAAGTGTTAGGTCAACCGCCTGGACCTTCGAGGCACCCAGTAAGTATGAGAGAACTGAAGGTGGCTTCTGTCCATATACCGCTTCAAAAGGAGTCATGAGTGTAGTTGTATGGTATGAAGTGTTGTACCACCATTCAGCTAGGGGTAACCATTGAGCCCACTGATTTTTCTTTTCCAAGGCAAAACACCTCAAATATGTTTCCAAACACTTATTGACAACTTCTGTTTGGCCATCAGTCTGGATTTGATAAGTTGTGTTGAGATGCAATTATGTGCCTTGTATCTTGAAGAGTTCTTGCCAAAAATTTCTTGTGAAAGTTGGGTTGCGATAAGAAACAATAGAGTGTGGCATGCCATGAAGCTTGAAGACCTGATCCATGAAGATTTGAGCCACCGTGGATATTGTAAACGGGTGTTGAAGGGAGCATAAATGAGTGTACTTGGAAAGGTGATCAACAACCACCATGATAACGGATTTATTTCCCAATTTGGGTAAGCCGATAATAAAATCCATAGAGATATCCTTCCAAATAGCAGGTGGAATCGGCAACTTTTGTAGTGTGCCCAGCGATTTGACTGTTTCTCCCTTGTTGCGTTGACAAACGTCACATTCAGCTACAAAATTACGAATGTCCTGTTTCATACCATCCTAGAAAAAGGAACGTTTGACCCTGTCATAGGTTTTGGAGAACCCGGAGTGCCCTAATATGGGTGTAGCATGGAGCTCAGAAAGTACCGTGGATTTAAGATTTGATTGTTTACTTAAATACAAATGGCCTTTGTATCTAAGTTCCTCATGGAGCCAAGAGTACCCTAGGGAAGCTGGAGCATTGGACTGCAATTGTTGGATCAACTGCAAACTTTTGGGGTCGTGTAGCCATTCTTGGCGAACGGCTTGGAGCCAATCTGGTACAATGAATGAAAGAGAAAAAAGGGATCCTTCATCTTCATATTTTTGGGAAAGTGCATCCACAACCACATTGTCTTTGCATTTCTTATAAATGATCTCATAATCATTTCCAAAGAGTTTAGTCACCCATTTTTGTTGTTCTAGGGAGGAAATGCATTGTTCCATAAAATACTTGAGGCTTTGATGGTCTGTCTTAATTTGGAACCGTTTCCCCAATAGATAAGGACACCATAGATCCACAGCATGCAGAATAGCCAACATTTCCTTTTCATAAATGGATTTGCCCAGATTTCTTTCAGATAGTTGCTTGTTGGTAAAGGCCAAAGGTCGACCCTCTTGCATAAGGACAGCACCAATTCCTTTCCCTAAGGCATCACATTCCAACACAAAGGTCTTTGTGAAATCGGTAAGGGCGAGGACTGGAGTGGTGCACATGGCCATCTTCAAGGTTTCAAAATCTTGAGCAGCGGCTGGAGTCCAAGTGAAAGAGTTCTTTTTTAGGAGAGCAGTGAGAGGTGCTACAATATTCCCATAATTCTTAACAAACTTGAGATAATACCCTGTTAAGCCTAGAAATCCACACAAGCTCTTAAGAGTATTTGGGTGAGGCCAGTCTTGCATAGCTTCAATCTTTTTAGGATCCACCCTGACGCCATATTTGCTAACCAGATGACCCAAGTATTCTACTTCTGAGGCGCCAAAAGCACATTTAGACTGTTTCAGGAAAAGTTAGTGTTGAGAGAGTAGATGGAAAACGAGATTCACATGAGAAAGATGGTATGTCTAGGTTTTCTATAGATGAGGATATCATCAAAGAAAACTAATACAAAATGGTGGAGAAAAGGACGGAAGACATGATTCATGAGGCTTTGGAAGGTGGAGGGGGCATTACACAAGCCCAAGGGCATGACCAAAAACTCACAGTGGCCCTCATGAGTTCTAAAGGTGGTCTTGGGAATATTTGCCTCTTTCATACGTATCTAGTGGTAGCCCGAACGAAGATCCAGTTTAGTGAAGAATTAGGAGCTACTCAATTCATCCAGGAGGTCATCAATGATAGGAATGGGGAATTTGTCTTTGATGGTAAGTTTATTGAGGGCACGGAAGTCAGGACACATTTGCCAAGAACATTCTTTCTTCAGGACCATGAACATAGGAGATGAATAGGGGATCGTACTAGGGCGGATAACGCCTGCATTAAGGAGTTTCTGGACCATTTTCTCAATTTCATTTTTTTGGGAAAAGGGGTGACGATACGAATGGATATTGGGAGGAAGGCTTCCTGGTACAAAGGGAATGGAATGATCATGAACACCACAGGAAGGAGGGAGGCCTTGGGGAGTGGAAAAGACCAATTGATGTTTAGAAAGGATGGCTTGGAGGTCTTGCGGTACGGAAGGTGTCTCTGTTGCTTGTATGGCATGGAGTTGGGCAATAACACCAGAATGACCCTTTTTGAGCAGATTTTCCATGCGATGGGAACTAATGATCTCAGGTGAACCTGCGGTGATGCCTTGGAACTTATATTGGTGGCCCTCTTGGTCGAATTGCATGGTTAAGTCTTTAAAATCCATGAGAATGGAACCTAAATTCCTTAGCCAATCTGCACCTAGCACAATGTCACAACCTCCCATGTCGATAGCAAACATATGGGATTTCAGGTGGTAGTCACCAATTTGGAGATGCACATTTTCACAATGCCCTCCACATTTCATGGAACCACCATTGGCAATCATGATTTGGAAATTATTGACGGCATGGATGTAGAAATGAGTTTCTTGGGCAATGCGGCAATGAATAAAATTATGGGTGCTGCCACTATCAACCAGAATGATGACCTTTCGATGCTTGATGTAACCGATTAGCTTGAGGATTTGGGGAGCGGATAAGCCAGTGAGAGCATTGAGGGAAATGACTGGTTCTACTTTGGGAGTGTCTGAGGGAGGGGTTATGTCAGTGGATTCAGGTGATTCGGACATAGAGGGAGTTTCTTCATATTCTTTCGAAATATCCTCGGACAATGCCATAAAAATCTTTTGTTATTTACACTTGTGGCCCGAGAAACATTTGTCATCACAGTTATAACAAAGGCCTTTGAGTTGGCGTTCAACCATTTCAGCCCAGGTCAATTTTTGGATCTTTAGTGGAGCAGAGGAAGTAGTGGGATTTACTGGTTTAGGGCGAGGGATGAAGGAGGGTTTTCGGTTTTGATAAGATACAACCTTTTGTGCTCCTTTAGCTCTTTTGGTAGCCTCCAACCAACTCTCAAGCTGAGCCATGAGGACATGGGCCCAAATTTCATCCTTGAGGCGATTGATAAAACACTCTCAGAAAAAGGCATCAAACATGCCCTCTATTCTAAAAGCCAGGTGCTCAAAGGCAGCTATAAAGTCTTCCATTGTTCCTAATTGTTTCAGCTTTGTCAAACGGCCCAAACGGTTGGTGTCAGTGTCAAAGCATTCATAAAGCTCTGCCACAAATTGTGTCCAAGCAATATACCCTTGACGAGAATTTTTTCTCCATTGCCACCATTGCCAATGTTCTTGATCTAGATGGAGAACACCATACCAAAGTTTGGCCAAGGCATCTGTAATGTTGTATAAAGAGAAGTAATGTTCCATTTGGGTTACCCAACCAGTGGGGTTCGAGCCATCAAATTTGGTCACATTCACCCGTGGAAGGCATAGGTCACGTTGAAAGTGATGGTTTTGCAAGGTATGGGAATGAGAGGAATGGTCACCTTTAGTACGTGGGGGTGAGAAAGAGGAAGGGTTATCTGTAGGGATATGTAGTTTGGTGCAGAGTGTCGAAATGACTGATTCAAGCTACGTGGTGAGGTCTTGTTTGATTTTGCCCATTGAGGATTGCATGGTTGTATTGATGGCGGTGACATTGGCACTGAGTTGTTTCACTTATTGTTGGGTCTCAATGAGACCAGACTGCAAGGTGTTGAAGCGAGCTTCCAAGTCTTGGCTACAAGTATGGGCCATGAGGATGGGGGAACTAAAAAGGGGCGGGCAGGGTAAAAACAAATTTCTGAAAAAATGATATGGATGAATGTGATAAGGGAAGAGAGATGAATCCAATGGAATAGGGCTGAAATAATCGTGNTTCTTAACTAGAAAGAAATGTGTATTTACTTGGCAACGCGAACACAGTTGCACGACAATAGATCTTGTCTGTTTTAATTTGTTTATGTTTCTGTCCCCAGGGGTTAGGTATTCAAGGGTTCTACAGACAAGGGTTTTCCCTGTGCTATAGCTCTTTGATATGCATGCGGGGTCCAATAGTAGTACTCAGCCCAATATCTCAGGGCACTAACTAAGGAGGATAGACTATACCCTTAGCCGTACTACCCGACTACCCAGGTACTGGAGAGTATCTTCCCGAGTGTTGTTCTCGGTGACACTATAGCAGTCAGGCGGCCGATCAATTTATCTAAAGAGGGCTTCAGGCAATCTAGGCCGATCTGTACATAGGTGTTGTCTGATGCGCTACCACTCGAAGGGGTGCCAACAGGGGTTACAAGGGTGGCCAACTGATGTGCGCTTAAGTACCACTTGTATTTTCTGCGTGTATGAATCCCTCAAACCACGGATTTATGCGCGTAACGATAGATCTTTGTGGCCTATATACGTCGGAATACGTCTCTACCCTGAAAAAAAATTAACCCACACTTTCTGCCGGGGAAAGTGCTCTGATACCACTTGTAATATACCAGATATAAAATGTATGCAGAATAGAAAGAAAATACTAGTAATGGCAGAATAACAGCAATATAACTAGAACATTCACCACAATAACACTGAAATGATATAAGAATAACAACAGAAATAGAACTTTGAATCTGAAAGTAATGTTCACGAGCCTCTTCGAGGGGGCAACCTCCAGTTGAGCATAGCTCTATTACAATAATATCCAAGCTAGGGTTCTCATACCCTCGACTCCTATTTATACTAAAAAGAAGCATCTAGAGGAAGATCCTTCTAGAAGTGGAAGCTTCTATTAGGTCTTCTTACATCCACCTTATTCTATTTTATTGAAAGACCTTTATTACATCTGAATATATTGTTCTACCTATGTGCGGGTTAGGACCCTAACACTCATATTGCTGACAAATATCAGGTTTCTGGCCAAACCTAGAATATGTATTATTCCTAGGAGGGTTCTACTCTTCTCATACTATAGTATCAATCAAACTCTTCCCCATCCAACAATTTTGGTTGTCGATTCATCCCCCAATAACATATCTCTCATATTCACAAAACCATTCTTTGTGAGGTGCCATATGAAAGGACGCTCCTGATTCGATCAACCAAACATCTTAATCTGACTATGTACTAATTGATGCTAAGCACACATTGCCTACTTTCTCTAGAGTAATCTTTCTCTCAGACAGATGCTTCTCACTAGAACTTGTACTGAATTTTATCACCTTTGACTTGTAGTCTCTTTTGTAATTCCCATATTTACTACATTTCCAACATCTTCTCATCGAATGAACTAGAGATTTAGATCTACCCTTCAACCTAGAATTTCTACCAGATAATCTTCCCCTCACCATTGATCAGTCGACCCCTCACCATTAAGGAATATTTGGTCAATCCTTTTATGTTCTCCCATATCATTTATTCTAATAATAGAGATGAAAACACATAGTCTAGTGCTAATGTGGTTAAATTACTCCCTATAGCCACAACTAATCTATCCCAAGAGTCTGAAAAATAACATAATAGGATAATACATTTCTCCTCCTTAGTGACTTTAATATCTACAAATGATAACTGGATTATTATAGTATTGAATGCATTCAAATGCTCAGTTAATGAGCTCCTATCACTCATCCTCAGAATATATATTGTCTTCCAAAGGAACTTCTTATTTACTAGGGATTTCGACTGGTACAAGCATCCCAACTTGTCCCATAGTTTCTCAGATGATTCTTCCCCTAAGACATTCATCAATACAAAATCTGCAAGACAAATTTGAATCATACTCCTTTCCATTCTTTCAAGTTTATCCCTTTCTTCCCTCAACATACCTATCGAAATGGTACTTGGACAAATCACTGCCCATTTTTCTCAATCTACAAGGAGATATTCATTTTTAAGCTTTCAAATCTCAAAATCATGTGCATTGAATTTTTTTATCTCTATCCTCGAACTACTTTCCGTTCTTTCAAGAAAAACTTTGAACATCACTAACTTACAACTCTCGCTAGACTCAAGGTTTAGCTTAGATCCATATCTTATCACTTAAGCTCTTATACCACATGTTAGGAAATAGACGTCCACACTAAACCTAATAGGAAAGAGAAGACATATTTAGACAAGAAAATAAATGGCAAACACAGTACATAGATATTTTACCCCGGAAACCCAAACGGGAAAACCAACATTCCTTGAGCATCTTTCTCCTTATTTTCTTATTCATTTATAATAAAGAGTTGCATGACTAACATTGTTCTACACCTAACACACAATCCTCGTCATACTCTCTTTCTTTACACAAGAATAACCATGCAGCCAATTTGGTTTACATATACATGACTAGCAACCTTCTGCTAAATATTTGCAGGAACATCCAAAGATTGATCTAAAGATTGATTAACATAATACAATTACAACACGCCTTATTTATAGGATTTGTAGCACAAAAAACCATAAATCATTGTGCCCAAAAATGGTTACAAATACACGCAGATCATTGGCTACAAAGCCCATGAATCGTGGTATTTTGTTACAGTAAACTCCAATTGGATTACCAATTGACCTCTAGTTGGTCTTCAGTCAATTTCCACTTGACCTCCTATCGGCTACTTTGACTTCAAATTGCTCGTCGATCACTTTGAATTCTGACTTCTCAGTTTATAACTTCAACTTCTAACTTCCTAATCAATTACTTCAACCACAACTTAACCATTGACTCGACTTGACTCATTAGTTGATTCTTCACCCAGTCGATCAACCTTGACTATCTAGTCGATTGATTGTTCTTTCATTGCAAAGACTATAACAACCCAACGGTTATCCCTATTCTTCTTCATTTATTTCCTATCATGTGTCAATAAAGTCATTAAGAGTATCCACCCTAAAGGGAATTTGCTTCACCAATCTACCCATCTAGAACTTATTCCATTTTTCCTTGAGGAAAAGTTTATAAATTATGGTTGGTTGGATGTAATTTAGCATTTCCTCTAAGATATCTACCATTTAGAGATGGATGTTTCTATGATATCCACTTTGTCAATCTAAATAATCAATTATTTCCTTGTTTTTCCCAGCTCTTACTTCAAGGACTTATTCTTAGACTCAAGATACCTTCTATTATCAATGTTCTACATTTTCATTTTTTGGAATTGCTCTTGCAAATTAGTGAGTTATCATTCTAGGTCATATGTATTAATATTTCCTCCAACTTCCTCCACCTTTATACTCTTTTCCTCTACTAGTCTCTTCCACTTAAGGAATCTAACCCTTGTTCCATCTAGTTCACTCAAGGTGAGTTGCATATTTAGATCTTGTTGATGATTTTAATGGCATCATGATCATATTCCACAAAGTATTGTGAAATTATGTTTTGCTTTCATTTTATTGACCTCACCTTTACTCTAGCAAACATTTTTTTTGCATTTAATTGCCTTGATACACCTATTGTGTTAGTACATACAAAGAAAAAAGGGGGGCCTTTCTTAAGAAAATCATGTTTACATTGATTGCGTGGTATGAACACCGAATCAGTTTTTTTTATATGGCACAAGTGAAAACAGTACATAAGAAAAACATATGAGTTTGGAAATGAACCATATTGCAATTGGTATTGGTATTGTGCACACTTATTT
Source organism: Picea mariana (assembly GCA_032191745.1). Taxonomy (NCBI): domain Eukaryota; kingdom Viridiplantae; phylum Streptophyta; class Pinopsida; order Pinales; family Pinaceae; genus Picea; species Picea mariana. The sequence continues at coordinate 417,176 of JASDQU010099842.1, forward strand.
TATAAATATATTGTGATGGACTTCATGAATTCTAAATTTTGGTTATGATTTGGTGCTATATTGTTTTTATAAACAATATAAAATTCATTATATATATACCAAAACCCATATGTAGCGATATGTTATACACTATGTTTTATTAATAATTGCAATGGCCATAATGCATTGACATAGTTATATCATTGACCTTGTATATATTGGAAAACATGGTTATGTCATTGAGCATGGTTATTTGTTACAAAGGTATGAAGCTTCATTGTTACTTCATGTACCACAAATCTACCACCCGACAACGTGTGATATGCAACTTAAATTTCAAGCCCATGTTTTAAAACATGATACAATAGAGTCGACCCAACATCCATCGCATTAAGTATGGTAGGTGTGAGATCAATGGTGGATGTAAGGCATTGAATCCAATACACAACACAATGTTGCCACATGGAAATGGATTTCAACTCAGGATTTCCATCATTCCATTTCACACGGCACCACCTCTTGGTCGACTTATGGTTTAATAACATTGATTTTGATTTGGCTCAAAGTCATTTATTTGTGGTTTTGTTTGGCTCGAGATATCTTCTCGAGTTTCTCACTCAGAGCTATATGGAGGACGATGGATCGTATCCCTCAAACTTCGAGATGTATTTGGCCATCCATTGACCTAGAGAATGTGACTATGGCTCAACACTTCATTTGCAAAGTAAGTGCTCAGATACATTATGGTTAATCATTCACAATGTTTGTGTGTTCGTTTGATTTGAGTTTTCATATCCAACTCCAACACTTTGTTCAATTTTATCCTACCTTCATACTAAAGTCTCTCACTGACAATATCTATATTTTATCTTTGTTATACATATGGGTTTTATTTGCTAAATTTAGCATCTCTATTATGAGCAGAAGTTCATTTTTTTTCACCATATGTTATCCTGGAACCAAGCCATTCAACTCTATCACCATAATCCTCTCTCCCTGAACTCCTTTCCATTTGCATAATAATTAGGAGCAGTTTGTAGATGAAGTTGTGAATATAATATGTCGTCAGCCTCTCGTATCGTCTCAAGGTTGTATATGATATGTTGATTTAAAATCCATCTCAAGTTAGTAAAATGATTGTATATTCATGGATATACGTTCGACACTATAATGTTAATATGTGAATAAAAGGAAAGGGTTTCTAGAATCATTTAATCCATGCATGTAGTTTCATACTTGAGACATTCAAAATAGTGTTGAGTTTGTTTTCAAAGATTTTGTATCACTAGAATGAGTTGGAAAATGTTTTGTGTGCACTTGAATACAAGATAAATATGGTATTGCATCACTACTATGCATTGATACAATACCACACCTATGTTACATATTGCATATGTCATTTAAGAATGTCAATATGTTTTTCCTTACTATACAAACCCAATACCCTACCCATTGGATATGAAATCTTGGTTTTACTAAATGCATTTGATATTTGTGTCCAGTTCTAAAGAGAATTGAGTTGTTGAGTATCATTAGCTTTCCTCTGGTTATTATTCTAATTTGGTTTGTGGGATCTGGTTCGTGACATACATGTAATCTATCAACAATGGATAACATTTATGTTTGTTGTGGTTAAACATATGAAGAGAGTTGCAGTTGTTCAATTTTAGTGAATTTAGTTCGAAATGGGTATCTGTTTGACTTGAGTTTTCATTCCAAAACTTATATTTAAGTTCAGTGAATTTATTTACAGTTGTATGGCCAATGAATATGTATAGTTGGACTGTGGAAGAAATGTTAAAAGTTGTTATGAGCGGTGCAAGTGAAGATACAATTTCCATACTCATTTTGATTTTATATATATGAAATTGTGTTATGAATATGATGGTTGTGCCACATTTTAATCATTGTGTATTTTTCTACATATGTATGTTGTTTAGAATAGCCATGAAAATCATTAGAGTTTGGAAAAACTTATGGATAAAGGAGGCCTCCCTTTTTTACTTTTGTTTGAAAACCATATTTAAAAAACTTTATCCATTTGATATTTTCTTATGCCTCTTTCCGATTTTACTTGAAGTTATAAAATAGACCGTGGTCTATCCATGTGACCACATATTGATAGTTAGTTAACATTTCCTATTGATAATGAATCATGGAAGTTTCCAACCATCTTAGTGGTAAATTGTATAAAGACTCAAGCCTCGGAAAGCAAAAGAAAGATTATACACTCATTATGGTATGCTTAAAGCAATTTTATCATTTTTTAAAAGTTATTCTTTATCAGTGCACTAGGAATTACTAGGGTCTAACAGTTCTATTGATAGTAGGACTGATTTTTTTAAATGGAAAAATGGGAGGTCAAGTCCTGATCTTTTTATTTGCATAAGTTCTATATTACCGTTTGGTCACTGAAGAAAAAGTATTTTATTGTTTCCACCATTAGCTTTTCTAATCGGGTTTTTGGTTGCATAGACTAATACCAATGTCCAAAATCATTCATAGAAGCATGTTGCATCTTTTTGAATCCAAACATTTTGTTTGGCATTTACATAGTAGCCAAGCGGTCTTGTAAATGCTAGTTATCTATGCAAGAACATGTTTATGGTCTAGACTTTCGTGGAAGTTTGAAAGATATTTAAGTCTGTCATTATAATGTATTGATGAAGAAATATTGAATAAATAAGACCACTTTTCCATATTCACATATTTCTTTTCTTTGAGTTATTTTTCTCTTCTTTCGTTTGGAGTTTACTCTCTCTCATTATATATATCATATTTCATATTTTATTATACAAATTTTGATTTATGTTCTTGCTTAATGTTATGTGTTGGTACTCTTTGTTTATTTTAGATATTTCTATCAATGAAATAATTTGCATAAATATTTAATGTAGCAAGAGAAGACCATTCATGGGTTTGCTATTTTATTTGATACACATGTGTGTCATTTCACATTTGTTATTTGTTTAGAATAATATCGAATATATAATATGTAATTGTTTATGTTATCTCTCATGACTTATCATGAAGGTAGAGATTATGTTAAGACTTGGTCTATAAAATCAATATAATCATTCTCGCCTCCTTTTGGTTTATCCGATCAAGAGGTCGAAAATTTGACTTAGGAACATTCATTTCCTCTCGTCAACAAATCTATCTGTGGAGTTGTTCCCTTCTCCTCTTCTTGTGTCTCTTATGGGCCCTTGGTAGCGCTAGGAATGTCCTCCAAGTATATTATGGTAGTAGTGATGGGTGTAATCATTTTTGGGGTTGTTTGAGACTTTTTTCTTTCACTTCTAGAGGTCTTCCCTCCCTTTCTTATAGCTAGAGTATTCTCCCTTATTTTCAAGGGGTTATTCTCTAGGTTCCCCATCTTGATCAATATGGTAGCAATCTCTTAATCTTAATTCTCTACTTGCATTATTTTCTAGGGTTTTCTTCTTCTTAAGGCCTATACTATCTCATTCTTCTTCTTTTTCCATGTATCCCATTTTAGGTTGGATTCCTAATTCCTTGACAGTTTGTTGAGAGGACAAAAATTTCTCTCTTTACATGCCCACAAATTACTCAAAAGTTACTATAATAGATTACCTTTTCAAATCATCACAAACTATAGGTTTAATGAGGCCATGGTGGGCCAATTCCTTCTCTTTACCCTTCTTGACCTTGGAACTCATCTACCTCAAAGATTGTAGCAATAAGTAAAGGATGCTAATATTTTCCTCAGGTCTTTGATGAAACATATTTATTCATAGATGTAAGAATCTAAAATGGTATACATATAGCATTATTAATCTCCCTTCATAAGTTATATACTTTAGTAAGTGATATGCTACCTCATCCCAAGGTGTTGGGATACTTTCTCTATTGACTCTATTCTTATTCTCTTTTGGTTCATCATAGCTCAAAAATATATTTTCTTAGCATATATAGTAGGTTTTATTTCATCATTATCCCAAGGTAGACCCATGGGAAGTCCTGAAAAACTACTTATCATTAGCCTCATGTACCTACATTTCTATCCCTCTCGTTGTTGTTATGTATTTTTAATATTTGACACTCTGAAAATTGTATGCAAACTCCAAGTCTATTATGTCATCATATACATGCATCCTATAAATGTAGACTATCCAATTCGATTGTTGAAATACCTCTACTATCGTAGGGTTGTTATATACCCTAAAGGTTTCTATAAGATCTCTCCTATTAAAACCACACCCCATAATTCACTTTGATGCTTGTTCTAGGTAGTATGTAGGGTTGTATACAAGGACAACTTCACTAGATCAAAATATTATTGCAACGAAGGATATCAAATAGATGTTTCTTAAGCCCCCTTGTTTCCTAAAGTAAAAGGAAAATTCACAAAACGAGAGCTACAGTATGACACAATAGTTATTGAAGGTAGATGGAGAAAAAATGGGTTGTATGCTCTGAAATTGCAAATGTTGGAAACAAAGAAAAGTAGGATTTGGAAAATATCATCCCAATTTTAGATATTTTGTGCTTTTGGAGACCCTTTGAATCTAGGTTGTCCCTCCTATGGAAATGATATTCAACTCCAGGTTCAAAACTAGGACCAATCCAAAATATGAGGGGAAAACTAGATAGACTTTGACAAGAAATGGAGGGTATCAAAAAAAAATTGGGGTCGATAAATGCTCTATGCCTAACCTCTTAGATATCTTTCTTATCGTTGATGTCATTTCTGGAAACCTGAAACATTGACTTCTTAGCTCGAAACCAGTATTTGTAGTATCCATTATGTTATTTTCCTCCTGCGTGATCTTTGATATTGTTTGTTATTGTCTAATGGTAGATTGAAGAGTGGTTTGGCATTTTTTTTCATGCATGCACAAACTATCGTGATTATGATTTTTTGTGGTAGGATCACTCTTCCTTTTTCATTTCAAAAGGTTGAAATACACTTTATTCATTATGTCCTTGATGGCAATGTGACATTTTTCATGAATGCCTTCTCTCTTAAGTATGTCACCTCTGATCAATTGCAGTGGTGTATTTTCCTTGTCATCTAATAATAACTTAAGTTTCCACCTCAGATAACTCAATGACACCCCCCCCCCCAACCCCAATGTGGATATTGAGATCCACCTCACTGATAAGGGATTTGGTTTGAATGTCCATGACTAATATTATGAGGTGTAATTGATCAATTAATTGAAAATGAGTTTGAAGTATGAGTGAGTAAGGTACCTAGTATAGTTCACTTGACTTGCACACATGGAGGATCCTTGATGTTGCTAATGAAGTATTTTTAGCTTACAGATCCCCTCGTCTACTTAATCTGATCAATTTAGTTGAAAAACAATGATATTAATATCTCTTGTAGCTTCTTGTAGGTCAGTAGGGGATCCTGTAGCATGTTGATTTCTTGGATAGAATTGGTTTTTGTGTTGAAGGATGGTTGGAAGATGTGTGTCATGGTCCTATGAGTGCTCCTATACCCTTGAAACTAAAATATTTTGAAACAACGTGATTGAGGAATTCTTTCTCTAGCTTCTTATATAAATTTCTTGTTTATATTCTCTTATAAAAAATTATTTCAAACTTTCATATAGATTTCTAAAGCAATGCAAATTTTATGCTTCCCATAGCTTCCTATACTTGCATGTTTTTAGTGCACAATTTTGGATTTTTATGGTTTTTAGAGTATGGGAATGTATGGTAATGTTTGGTAGTGGTGGAGAAGGTATGGAATGTGTGGATTTATGATGTGAAGTGAATGTTTTTGAGAGATAGAGTGATATGTATGATGAATAAATGTTGTATGGTTGTTAGGGGTTTTGTAAGGAGGATAGGTACGATGGTTGAAATGTTGGGAAGAAGTGTGGAATGGATGAGTGGATATTATAAGAGTTTGAACATTAAACCTTCATGTGCTTCATAAACATACAACACCGGTTTGACCTATTTACCATGTAGAAATTATGATTGTGCCTTCAAGAAGGATGAAAACTTGTAATGTTGTTATGCCTATAGTTGTCATTTTGGACTTGATTTTGAGTGCCTTTTCTAGTGTTGCTAACTGTGTTTTTGATTTATTTGTTTGATGCAACATGTTTGGTGATGTCTTCTTAGTTAAAAGGACTGATATGATGTTTTGGATGGTGAATACTCAAGCCACATGTTGATGTTGAAGTTGTGATGTAATTTTACAGATTTGTACAATACCTATACAGACCTAGAATATTGCGAGTGTGGTCAAAAGAGAAAGGTATATACCTTTTCATGTTGAGGAATATTGAGCAAGTTACTCATATAGGATTTAATGCTCTTTATGATGCATTTCATGATTTTTCCATGGAGAATGATCTTATTTGAGAAAGAGATGTTATTGGTGTTGTTGTATACTCTTTGTATTTCAGTGCATGTTGAATATTGTTGGGGAAGGTGCTTGGAGAGTATTTGATACTCTTTGTGATGCATAATATTGTTCATAAAGTGTTGGTGCAAGATCACTATATTGCTACTTTTTAACACAACAAAAATCATTTTTCTTGTTACCTTCAAGAACAACAAAAAAAATCATTGTATTGTTTTCATCAATGGTAGTAAAAATGCATTGTATTGTCATCTTTGACAACATTAAAAGTGCATTGTAATGTAATGGAAACACATAGTTGTTTTGCAAGATATATGATGAAGATGGAGATGGTGAGAGTTGTGAAGTGAGGTTTTAAATGGGTAATGATGATGAGGATGAAATGGAGGATATGAATAAAATGTGAAATGGAGGATAAGGAATGGAGTATGATGATGAATATGATGATACGTGCAAATGGAAATTGCAACAGTGTGTACGATGTTTTTTCTTGTAAATATTTCTCCATGGATACAAACTAATCTTTACTTTATTTTCTTTTGTCGATATTATTTATTGATTTACCCCTCAATATAATATAATTCTATAGATGCATGTTCTTGGTCTTGTTCATTTCATGTGCACCTGAAACACGTGTGAATCAAAGTTAGTTTTTTTTCTTTTTCTTTCTTTTATTTTCTTTTTTTCTTTTTTTTAGGATACTAGTGCCATTTTTTGTTTTCACAAATGCCCTACCACAAAAATATTTTTAAGGTTTGCATGGTGGGTAATTTCTTATTGTAGAACTAAGGTTTCTCCCATGGAGGTTTTTAGCATGAGTTCTATCCCAGGTGCCTCGGTGTGGTTTTCACCTAGGAATTTTATTGTTTCTTTCTCTCTCTTTTTTATTTGGAATTTGTTTTTACATTGGGATGGGTTGAGAAAATTCCTACTCTCAACCACATATAGCTATTGAATTTAGACTATTTCTATGAATTATTCCTTTAACAGAGGTTTTTTGTGGATCTTGAGCCTATAGCCATTGACTAGGAGGGGGATGTTCTCCTCATCTATTTTCCTAATTTTCACTAAGCCATTACCATAACATGTCTCAATATTGTAAGTGTAGATCCATATGGTGCTTACCTTCCATTTGAAATCCTTGAATCTTGACTCATAGAGAACTACCCAATTCCCTTCCTTGAAAATTATAGGCCTTATTGTCTTGTCATGCCATTTTTTTTATTTATAGTTGCACCACCTCTAAGTGGAACAAGGTTTCTTGTTTGTACTCATGAAATGCATTCAGCCACTACAATGTTTCCTTTTGGGATGATCAGAGGTCTAGGTTTAGGTTGGAAGCTATTATTAGTGTGGAAACTTCAAACTCAATAGGGAACATAGCCCTTTTTCCATATACCATTTCATAGGGGGTGAACCCTGTGGTAGTCTTTTGAGTTGTGTTATATTCCCAAACAGCTTCAATCAACCTATTTTTCCAATCTTTCTTATGTATGTTGATTCTCTTGGTGAGGATGTTCTCCAATTCTCTATTGGCCACCTCTTCTTGTCCATTTGCTTGAGGATGGTATGTAGCAAACTTTTTGTGGTATATCTTGTTCAATTGCATGGTATGTTCAATGAGATTTGAAGTAAAATAGGGACCTTGATCTATGAACATCTCCCTTGGGACCCCAAATCTAGAGAAGATATTTTCATGTAGAAATTGAGCTACTTTTTCATATGTTCCATTCACCATTGCCTTCACTTCTACCCTTTTTGTTAAGTAACAAGTTCATACTAGGATACGATTCTTTTGGTTTGAATAAGGGTCAATGGGCCCTAAATATTCCAATATCCACTTGTCAAAAGGTTCCAATGAGACTTGAGGATACAAGAGAATTTCATCTCTTTTTGTAGGTTTTCCCATTCTTTGGAATTCATCACAATGAGAGATATAGTGATGAGAATCCATATGGAGGGCTAGCCAATAGTAGTTAGATTGGAAGATTTTGTAAGTTGTCCTCTTTGCTATAGAGTAACCCCCATAGGGATCATCATGACATGCATGGATTATGTCATGGATTTAATATTATATAACACATCTTCTCAAGATCTAATCAAGCCCAAGATTGAATAAATAGACCTTAATCCAAGTGCAAGTGGCACTTTTCCTGATGATTTTGCAATGCTCTATGTAGGAGAAATGTTGAGGAAACCTCCCTATGGATAAATAGTTGGATATCTTAGAAAACTAGGGGGTTTCTACTAATATTGCAAAGATATGTTCATGTGGAAATTTGTCATATACTACTTCATCATCTACAGTATTGGTTAGACTTGATTAAAATTCAGCAACAACATTCAATTTTCCAGGCTTGAAAAGTATTGTGAGATCAAATTCTTGCAGTTATAAAAGCCATCGAATGATTATACCATTAATGTCATATTTTTTCATCAAATACCTAATGGTGGCATGATCTATATGTACAAAGATTGGATATCTAGTAATGTAGTGTTTAAACTTGTTAATGGCATAAACAAATGTAATAATTGTTTTCTCTATGACAATATAATTCAGCTCTACACCCAATAAATATTGTTGATAAAATAAATTGCAAAGGGAATTTTGTCTTCTTGTTGGCCTAAAAATCCCCCCAATGCCTTGTTAGATGCATCAGTATGTATGTGGAAAGCGATGTCCCACTTATGGTTTAATGACATTGATTTTCATTTGGCTCATAGTCATTTCTTTGTGGTTTTGTTTGGCTCAAGATATTTGCTCGAGTTTCTCACTCAGAGCTATATGGAGGACGATGGATCGTATCCCTCAGACTTCGAGATGGCTTTGGCTATCCATTGACCTAGAGAATGTGACTATGGCTCAACGCTTCATTTTCAAGGTAAGTGCTCAGATACATTATGGTTAATCGTTCACAATGTTTGCGTGTTCGTTTGATTTGAGTTTTCATATCCAACTCCATCACTTTGTTCAATTTTATCCTACCTACATACTTAAGTCTCTCACTAACAATATTTATATTTTATCTCTGCTATAAATATGGGTTTTATTTGCTATATTTAGCATCTCTATTATGAGCAGAACTTCACTTATTTTCACCATATGTTATCCTGGAGTCAAGCCATTCAACTCTATCACCATAATCCTCTCTCCCTAAACTCCTTTCCATTTGCATAATAATTAGGAGAAGTTTGTAGATGAAGTTGTGAATATAATATGTCATCAGCCTCTCGTATGGTATCAAGGTTGTATATGATATGTTGATTTAAAATACATCTCAAGTTGGTAAATTGATTGTATATTCATGGGTATACATTCGACACTATAATGTTAATATGTGAATAAAAGGAAAGGATTTCTAGAATCATTTAATCCATGCATGTAGTTTCATACTTGAGACATTCAAAATAGTGTTGGGTTTGTTTTCAAAGGTTTTGTATCGCTAGAATGAGTTGGAAAATGTTGTGTGTGCACTTGAATACAAGATAAATATGGTATTTCATCACTAATATGCATTTATACAATACCACACCTATGTTACATATTGCATATGTCATTTAAGAATGTCAATATTTTTCCCTTACTATACCAACCCAATACCCTACCCATTGGAAATGAAATCTTGGTTTTACTAAATGCATTTGATATTTGTGTCCAGTTTTAAAGAGAATTGAGTTGTTGAGTATCATTAGCTTTCCTCTGGTTATTATTCTAATTTGGTTTGTGTGATCTGGTTTGTGACATACATGTAATCTATCAACAATGGATAACATTTATGTTTGTTGTGGTTAAACATATGAAGAGAGTTGTAGTTGTTCAATTTTACTGAATTTAGTTCGAAATGGGTATCTGTTTGACTTGAGTTTTCAATCCAAAACTTATATTTAAGTTCAGTAAATTTATTTACAGTTGGATGGCCAATGAATATGTATAGTTGGACTGTGGAAGAAATGTTAAAAGTTGTTATGAGCGGTGCAAGTGAAGATACAATTTACATACTCATTTTGATTTTATATATATGAAATTGTGTTATGAATATGATGGTTGTGCCACATTTTAATCATTGGGTATTTTTATACATATATATGTTGTTTAGAATAGCCATGAAAATCATTAGAGTTTGGAAAAACTTATGGATAAAGGAGGCCTCCCTTTTTTAATTTTGTTTGAAAACATATTTAAAAAACTTTATTCCATTTGATATTTTCTTATGCCTCTTCCCGATTTTACTTGAAGTTATAAAATAGACCGTGGTCTATCCATGTGACCACGTATTGATAGTTAGTTAACATTTCCTATTGATAATGAATACTAGAAGTTTCCAACCATATTGGTGGTAAATTGTATAAATACTCAAGCCTCAGAAAGAAAAAGAAAGATTATACACTCATTATGGTATGCTTAAAGCAATTTTATCATTTTTAAAAAGTTATTCATTATCAGTGCACTAGGAATTACTAGGGTCTAACAGTTCTAATGATAGCAGGGGTGATTTTTTTAAATGGAAAAATGGGAGTTCAAGTCCTGATCTTTTTATTTGCATAAGTTCTATATTACCATTTGGTTACTAAAGAAAAAGCATTTTATTGTTTCCACCATTAGCTTTTCTAATTGGGTTTTTGGTTGCATAAACTAATACCAACGTCCAAAAGCATTCATAGAAGCATGTTGCAGCCTTTTCAATCCAAAACATTTTGTTTGGCATTTACATAGTAGTCAAGTGGTCTTGTAAATGCTAGTTATCTATGCAAGAACATGTTTATGGTCTAGAATTTCGCAGAAGTTTGAAAGAGATTTAAGTATGTCATTATAATGTATTGATGAAGAAATATTGAATAAATAAGACCACTTTTCCATATTCACATATTTCTTTGCTTTGAGTTATTTTTCTCTTCTTTCGTTTGGAGTTTACTCTCTCTCATTATATATATCATATTTCATATTTTATTATACAAATTTTGATTTATGTTCTTGCTTAATGTTATGTGTTGGTACTCTTTGTTTATTTTACATATTTCTATCAATGAAATAATTTGCCTAAATATTTAATGTAGCAAGAGAAGATCATTCATGGGTTTTCTATTTTATTTGATACACATGTGTGTCATTTCACATTTGTTATTTGTTTAGAATAATATCGAATATATACTATGTAATTGTTTATGTTATCTCTCATGACTTATCATGAAGGTAGAGATTATGTTAAGACTTGGGCTATAAAATCAATATAATCATTCTCGCCTCCTTTTGGTTTATCCGACCAAGAGGTCGAAAATTTGACTTAGGAACATTCATTTTCTCTCGTCAAAAAATATGTCTGTGGAGTTGTTCCCTTATCCTCTTCTTCTGTCTCTTATGGGCCCTTGGTAGCGCTAGGAATGTCCTCCAAGTCTATTATGGTAGTAGTGATGGGTGTAATCATTTTTGGGGTTGTTTGAGACTTTTTTATTTCGCTTCTAGAGGTCTTCCCTCCCTTTCTTATAGCTAGAGTATTCTCCCTTATTTTCAAGGGGTTATTCTCTAGGGTCCCCATCTTGATCAATATGGTAGCAATCTCTTTATCTTAATCCTCTACTTGCATTATTTTCTAGGATTTTCTTCTTTTGAGGCCTATACTCTCTCATTCTTCTTCTTTCTCCATGTATCCCATTTTAGGTTGGATTCCTAATTCCTTGATAGTTTGTTGAGAGGACACAAATTTATCTCTTTACATGCCCACAAACTACTCAAAAGGTACTATAATAGATTACCTCTTTAAATCATCACAAACTATAGGTTTAATGAGACCATGGTGGGCCAATTCCTTCTCTTTACCCTTCTTAACCTTGGAACCCATCTCCCTCAAAGATTGTAGCAATAAGTAAAGGATGCTAATATTTTCCTCAGGTCTCTGATGAAACATATTTATTCATTGATGTAATAATCTAAAATGGTATACATATAGCATTCTTAATCTCTCTTCATAAGTTATATACTTTAGTAAGTGATATGCTACCTCATCCCAAGGTGTTGGGATACTTTCTCTCTTGACTCCATTCTTATTCTCTTTTGGTTCATCATAGCTCAAAAAAATAATTTCTTAGCATATATAGTAGGTTTTCTTTCATCATTATCCCAAGGTAGACCCATGGGAAGTCATGAAACACTACTTATCATTAGCCTCATGTACCTACATTTCTATCCCTCTCGTTGTTGTTATGTATTTTTAATAATTGACACTTTGGAAATTGTATGCAAACTCCATGTCTATTATGTCATCATATACATGCATCCTATCAAAGTAGGCTAGCCAATTCGATTGTTGAAATACCTCTACTATCGCAGGGTTGTTATATACCCTAAATGTTTCTATAAGCTCTCTCCTATTAAAACCACACCCCATAATTCACTTTGATGCTTGTTCTAGGTAGTATGTAGGGTTGTATACAAGGACAACTTCACTAGATCAAAATATTATTGCAACGAAGGATATCAAATAGATTTTTCTTAACCCCCCTTGTTTCCTAATTTAAAAGGAAAATTCACAAAATGAGAGCTACAGTATGACACAATAGTTATTGAAGGTAGATGGAGAAAAAATGGGTTGTATGCTCTGAAATTGCAAATGTTGGAAACAAAGAAAAGTAGGATTTGGAAAATATCATCCCAATTTTAGATATTTTGTGCTTTTTGAGACCCTTTGAATCTAGGTTGTCCCTCCTATGGAAATGATATTCAACTCCAGGTTCAAAACTAGGACCAATCCAAGAAACTATAGAAGTCCCAGGAAATTAGGGTTATAGCTTCCTATGACAACTAGGTTCAAAGGAAATTCTAGAAACCAAGTCTAATATTGCCACCTTTCAACTTTTATTGGACAGCCAAGGTAGTATTTTATGTATATGATGAATGATAGTCTAAGGAGTGAAAGATTTTCCCATTTTGACCTCTTCTAGCACTCTGAGAATGGGGGGTGTAGAAAAATTGGTGAAAGAAACTTTGTCTAAGTGGATTATTATGATCAAGGATGAACATCTTGTAGAAATGGTAATGGATATCTTTAAAAATAGGTGATTTATGTCTAGGGGGTTCCAGGAGCCTGAAAATAATCTTGGACACACACACACACATAGTGTTAAGAAGAAAACAAAATATGAGGGGAAAACTAGAGAGACTTTGACAAGAAATGGAGGGCATAAAAAAAAAAATGGGGTCGATATATGCTCTATGAATAACCTCTCAGATAGCTTTCCTATCATTGATGTCATTTCTGGAAACCTGAAACCTTGACTTCTTAGCTCGAAACCAGTATTTTTAGTATCCATTATGTTATTTTCCTCCTGCGTGATCTTTGATATTGTTTGTTATTGTGTAATGGTAGATTGAAGAGTGGTTTGGAATTATTTGTTATGCATGAAAAAATTATCGTGATTATGATTTTGGTTGGTAGGAGCACTCTTCCTTTTTCATTTCAAAAGGTTGAAATACACTTTATTCATTATGTCCTTGATGGTGATGTGACATTTGTCATGAATGCCTTATCTCTTAAGTATGTCACCTATGAACAATTGCAGTGATGCATTTTCCTTGTCATCTAATAATAACTTAAGTTTCCACCTCAGATAACTTAATG
>JASDQU010099842.1:431141-485534 GCA_032191745.1 Picea mariana
AATGTGGATATTGATCCACCTCACTGATAAAGGATTTTGTTTGAATGTCCACGACTAATATTATGAGGTGTAATTGATCAATTAATTGAAAATGAGTTGGAAGTATGAGTGAGTAAGGTACCTAGTATAGTTCACTTGACTTGCACACATGGAGGATCCTTGATGTTGATAATGAAGTATTTTTAGCTTACAGATCCCCTCGTCTGCTTGATCTGATCAATTTAGTTGAAAAACAATGATATTACTATCTCTTGTAGCTTCTTGTAGTTCAGTAGGGGATCCTATAGCATGTTGATTTCTTGTTATTGGTGTTGTTGTATACTTATCTTATTTGAGAAAGAGATGTTATTGGTGTTGTTGTATACTCATTGTATTTCAGTGCATGTTGAATATTGTTGAGGAAGGTGCTTGGAGAATATTTGATGCTCTTTGTGATGCATAATATTGTTCATAAAGTGTTGGTGCAAGATCACTATATTGCTACTTTTTAACACAACAAAAATCATTTTTTTGTTACCTTCAAGGACAACACAAAAAATCATTGTATTGTTTTCATCAATGGTAGTAAAAGTGCATTGTATTGTCATCTTTGACAACATTAAAAGTGCATTGTAATGTAATGGAAACACATAGTTGTTTTGCAAGATATATGATGAAGATGGAGATGGTGAGAGTTGTGAAGTGAGGTTTTAAATGGGTAATGATGATGAGGATGAAATGGAGGATATGAATAAAATGTGAAATGGAGGATAAGGAATGGAGTATGATGATGAATATGATGATACATGCAAATGGAAATTGCAACAGTATGTACGACGTTTTTTTCTTGTAAATATTTCTCCATGGATACAAACTAATCTTTATTTTATTTTTTTTTGTCGATATTCTTTATTGATTTACACCTCAATATAGTATAAGTATATAGATGCATGTTCTTGGTCTTGTTCATTTCATGTTTACCTGAAACACGTGTGAATCAAAAAAAATAAAAAATTCTTTGCCATTTTTTGTTTTCACAAATGCCCTACCCCAAAAAGATTGTTAAGGTTTGCATGGTGGGTAATTTATTATTGTAGAACTAAGGTTTCTCCCATGAAGGTTTCTAGCATGAGTTCTATCCCAAATTCCTCGGTGTGGTTTTCACTTAGGAATTTTATTGGTTTTTTTTTTCTTTCTCTCTCTTTTTTATTTGGAATTTGTTTTTACATTGGGATGGGTTGAGAGAATTCCTACTCTCAACCACATATAGCTATTGAATTTAGACTATTTCTATGAATTCTTCCTTTAACAGAGATTTTTTGTGGATCTTGAGCCTATATCCATTGACTAGGAGGGGGATGTTCTCCTCATCTATTTTCCTAATTTTCACTGAGACATTACGATAACATGTCTCAATATTGTAAGTGTAGAGCCATATGGTTCTTACCTTCCCTTTGAAATCCTTAAATCTTGAGTCATAGAGAACTGCCAAATTCCCTTCCTTGAAAATTATAGGCCTTATTGTCTTGCCATGCCATTTTTTTTATTTATAGTTGCACCACCTCTATGTGGAACAAGGATTCTTGTTTGTACTCATGAAATGCATTCAGTCACTACAATGTTTCCTTTTTGGATGATGAGAGGTCTAGGTTTAGGTAGGAAGCTATTATTAGCATGGAAACTTCAAACTCAATAGGGAACATGACCCTTTTTCCATATACCAGTTCATAGGGGGTGAACCCTGTGGTAGTCTTTTGAGTTGTGTAATATCCCGAAATAGCTTCAATCAACCTAATTTTCCAATCTTTCTTAGGTATGTTGATTCTCTTGGTGAGGATGTTCTCCAATTCTCTATTGGCCACCTCTTCTTGTCCATTTGCTTGAGGATGGTGTTGTTCCAGAGTCTGCACTTAAGGCTTAGAAAGTACAGTGTCTAGGCATCCGAAAGTGAGTAAAGGATAAAAAGGGGAAAGAATCAACCTTCAGGAAAGGAAGCTAAGGCTGATTTACAGGTTGTCATTGTCGCGCTTCCAACTGTTCCTAGATGCTTATATCTCGTTCAATCACGGCCCATGAACGTTCAAGTTCTACCCAGGTAGTGGATGTTTTAAGTATGGTATCTAAAAGGTTCAAAGTGATATGGGTTTGGTCCGACAAGCTGGGTTCGATATTAGGTTGTCTTGTAATGGGGACAGTCATAGAGGAACAAGAAAATAAAGGAGAATTCGAGGTTTTTGATGCTGTATCAAATTGATCCTATAAAAGAGAACTTTTGAATCCGATATTGAAGATAAAGTGCAAACCAAAGGCATTTTCCCGTAACTGGGTTATCTTTTAAATAAATGGTGTGTGAAATGTGAGAAAAACATTAAGCTGTCTATAATGTGAGGCTCCTATCAAGGGAGAATCTCACCTTGTAAACAGAAGAAGAAAAAGATAAGAAGAAATCTGATGAAGCATAAAATATGAAGATCTAGCGAGTTCACGGGTCTTGTACCTGCTAATAGCCAATACAGAGGAAAAGTTGTAAACGATATAGACGACTAAAAATTGATCACCACAGTAGAGGTTTTAATAAATTGCAATGAAACAGTCATCAGACATGTATATGTGAACTGAAATTGAATATGAAATCACAGAGGAAACAAACTCATAACACAGTCTTGACGGAATCAGGAGTCTTCGGACTACTTTGTATTAATTTCCAAAAGGAGAGAGTCTCTATTACAATCGAACAAAAAGGTCCAGCCTTGGTTCTTTCTTCAAAGTGAATATTTATACAAATTTATATATGTTAGAATCTCAATCGTTCCAGATGTTTTCGGTTACAAAAAAAAGAAGGAGATTAAACGTTTCAATTCTTTGTCTCTATCCTTCTTTCGGGCAAATGGATCACCTTCCTTTCTTTGCTCTTCAAGTTCTAAAAATAGAGCAGGCAAACACTTGTCATTATTTGATACTGGAAACCTACCCCTTCACATGCTCGGTGCAAGTGACGCACCTCTCCACCAACTAGGCTATCAACCTGGAAGTTTCTACTTGATTATTTGCCTCACAAGTGTAACAATCCTTCACTAATTGTGGCAACTTTCCTTCTACCTATCGGTCTTCGACGCCGATAGAACATAAATGTACACTTGGTTTTATTAGCTATTTATCTACTTGGACTATATCCATCTGAGTTATCTGTGATATTTCAGCCAAATCTCTTTCCTCATTCTCATTGATATTGAGCTGGTGCTTGGCTATATTAATCTGGCCCAGTGTCTCAGTGTTGTTTTCTCTATCAAGATCCAACAAACTCCCATCTATGAAGCCAAAAGTTTCTTCAAAAGATTTTCTTACCTCTTTAGATAATTGTCTGCCTTCTGATATGTTACGCTCCCATGTCTTCAGCAAGATGTTACCTCGGGTCTGCTCTGGGATGGAAAACCTGGAACTACTACCTGTTTCCTTTTTTTTCGTGGCTATAACAGCCTCTTGGAAAGCGACCTGAGCCGCCTCAGCTTCTTTTTCTCTAAAGGAGATGTTTTCCAGTACTTCATCAATGAGTTGGTAGTGGTTTTGAATAGTTTCCACTTTAGAAAGTAAATCTTGCTGAGCTGCTGACACTCTTTTTCGGATTTCTAAGGCTTGGGATTGGAATATCCAAATATCTATCATCTGGCTTTCGACGAAATTTAATTTGGCCTGTAACTGCCCTATCAATTCTCCTTGCTGGCTTATCTGTGATTTTTTTGGTTTAAGCCATATGTTGTGTCTGTTCGAGATCGGATTTGAGCCGCTTGATTTCCTTTTGATCGGTTTCCCTAGCTAGCTCTATACATGTGTTCGCCTGATCTCTGGTGGCTGCTTGTAGCCAGCTTATCCTCCAAAGTTTTGATCAAGCAGTTTTACCATTTCAATTGTTCTTTTAGGGACTCGACAGAATATTGGTTGGCTGTAGAAAAATCCCCTAACGTCCCGGCTATATGAGTTGAAAATTCCTCTTTTTTCATGGCTCTCCCATCTGCAAGGATTTTAAATTTCTTGCTTGTCGTTCCTGCTTCTTGATAAATTTATTGTTTCACAACAGCCTTTCTCTTCTTATCAAAGAAAAATTCATTCGAAGGCAACTCTTCCACATTTATGGGCGTTAGTTCTTTGCCGAAAATCCATCTTGTGTCTGGGATCCCTTTTGTGGACTGTAGGGGAGTAACAGAAACGATGGGGTTGTCGATCTGCTTGGATGATTTCCCCGGGGTAGCAACCAAGGCTGGCTTGCTTGGAGGATTGGGGATCTCGGCTTCCTGTTTCAGGCCCCCGGTCTGCTTCTTCTTTTCCTGGTGTTCCTATTGGTCAGGTCCTGAATCTTTGGAGCCCTTGGCTTCCGTTTGTTGTACATCTGCAGTCGGCGGATTCTTACCCTATAAGACAGGGGGAAGGCAGCTCTGCCAGTGTTCCTAAAATTTGAAGAAATCAACCATCTCCTTGGGTGACAGGGTTTGAATCTGACTTAGGACCTTGGCATAGGATCTCGCCCCTTGAAATGTTTCGTCATGAGGCGAATGCTCATGTTCATACCATTTAAGGCCACAACTCGCCATGTGATTACCCACGATCCTGTGTGGTTTTTTCTTCTTGAACTCAATGTGGAAAAATTTAATATCCTCCAAAGCCACTGCCTCGGATTTTGCGTGTCCGAAATCTAATAATGAATATGTATTCAGATGAATGGGGAAGGGCGGCCATACCTTTTTAGAAAATCCTTTAAGCTCTTTGCTTATGCCACCAATCACAGTTTGCCTAGCGATTTCGTGACAAACCAACCTGTCCGGTTTGAATAATGGTAGAGCATAGGGGGGAACAGAGGTGTCGAAAACCCTGATGTATGAAAATTATGCCTCTACATATCACTCGGCCACGTTGCTCAAGTTGGTGACGATGCTATCTGAAATCCTGGGCGGTGGGTTGCCGAAGATGGAGACATGCATTGGTACCATTACCCAATTGAAAATTTCGTATATGAATTATGTGGCCTTATCTTCCCAAAGTTTTGAGTGGTAAACATGGATAGGCTCAGCCTCAGATGGAGTCCAGCTCCAGCTCATTAGAGGGAAAGGCGTCATGAACAAACAGCATCCATGATGTAGGGGAACATAAAAAATGAAGCGACCTTCCCATTTTCCCTCTACATCCGATATTCAATAATCCGGCTGGTTAAAATGTCTGACAATAATTTGTCCCAATCGAAGGAACAGCCTTCAGTGACTGTATGAATCAGATGTACCCATGGGAGAAAAAAATGTGTGGTGTCCTCCTTCCCATACAACCTACATGTCATCATTGTTATATATTTGAATTGTGGTTCCAAGGAAGAGATTGAATAAACTCTGTTACTGTCCGCCCTGAACTTTGCGGGGTCCGAGACCCAATCCTTGATCAGATCAGACAGGTTTCTTCCGTATTGCTCGCATTCTTTCCTCTTAAAACCGTCTAGAAACTCGGCATTGTGTGAGAAGTTTGGTGTGGGTGACAATTGGTACATCGACTGCAAATGTTCTGGTCTGAAGGTCCCAATGGTCACCTTCTACTCGTTGATAATAGTTATGGTCGAGATATCGACATGATCTAGTGCCCATCGGATCATATCATAATAGGGAAGGAGTCGTGGCATGGCCGCTACCTTACGCATCGCTGCTTGAACGATGATTTTGTATTTGGTGGCCAAGTCATCCCTCTCATTATCACTGGAATCATCTGAACAGTTTACCAATTCGGACTGCAGAACCTCGGAGACGTATGACCAGGTTCTGACAGAATCAATACTTCAAGGTGAAGTATCTGAAACAGTATCTAAGCCTTGCCCTAAACTCTCAGCAATCGCCTTGGACGCTTTTCATGGGGCCATGATAGAGGACTCTGACTTAGCTCTCATGTAGTAAAAATGTGTATACATACAGAAATTAGCCTGGTGAGAAAAGCTTCTTTGCGCAAGATAAAAATGAAATTTGAAACAATGAGAGAAAGAACTCTACATCTCGACCATTTAAAACCTCGACGTCCTTATGAACAAAACATTCAAATCATTTTTAGAGAAAGATTTAGCAATAAAAAAAATATCTTTACCTATCACTTCACCTTATTTCAAATAAATGCCATAAATTTTTTATGGGTCGTAACACAGGTTAGTGCAAAAAAAATTTAAATTTAGACCGTAGACGGTGCGTGTTACTATTTGTATTAATGCACTGATTAATCTAGCTTAGCTTCTTTAATTAGGTTTTCTTTAAACCTTAATCACCCTTTTCGGCGTTTGCAGTATCGGGAGATTTCACTCCTATCCTTCAAGCCCCTAAAACCTGAGATCGCGATGACGCGATCTAGTTAAGCAAAAATGTGATCCGGATTAAGTGTTTAATTAATCAGTGTTTAATTAATATCGTGATTTCGCTACTCGGGGCTACGAAGGTATAGTTTCTTGGAAGAGTGAATGTTGAGTCACGAAACCCCAACATTGTTTAACTATGGTTTAAAACGACTTACTCCTGACACTAACCCGAGTGACTTTTGAAACTATCTCGCAACTTCGCCTATCGGAGTTATGACGGTAAGAATTTTGGGGAGAGCAATCACTGAGATGTGAAATCCCGACAACACTTAACTAAGGTTTAAGGAACTTTACTCTCGGAGCTAACCTGGGTAAGCTTTCAAGGTTGTTTCGTGACTTCACGCATCAGGGCTTGCAAACCTTATGACTTGTAACTCCCGAAGCGCGATATCCCGAGGTATATAAAAGTGAAAAATCTCGTTTAACGGTTCAATGGAAATGTCTTAGGAGTACGACGGCCGTCACCACTTCGCATATCAAGACTACTGATATTTTTAGTGGGTAAAGGTCACGAAGTAAAAGACAACTTAAAGGCCAACCTTGGATTTTAAGAATTACATTTAAACCAGTTAAGAAAGGCGGATCCAACGAGGGATCCCGTCTTCCTGTGAGACGGGAAGAACAGTAGAGCACGTGCCTGTATTGGGTAAATGGAGTCATTGGTTTTACTTCTGTGAAACTTTCTTAAGGAAAGGGGATACAGAGAGAAGAAGAGATTTCGTCTTTTACTTCTGAAAAGCTTTTCAACACTCAAATGCATTTCAAACTCAGTTGTAGCCCCTTTCATGACTTTCTCTTTATCGTTACCGAATTCAGGTCTACCTTAAGACAATCAAAACAGTCTTAGGAAATCCAACAGATCTTGTGGCTTTTGGCTTGCATCAAACGAAGTTTATTACATGTTTTTAATTAGGGAGCCCTGTCTGAACTTAGGATGCGGATCCGGTTTCGAGAAAATTGATTACCAAATTAGAGTGAGATTCATGTATGATAGCCTTGCAGATATCTCAGATATTGCTTCACTGCCAGCGAGCCTGTTCAGTACCTCGGTGAAGTTATATGGCCCTTTTTACTGAATTTCCTTTCACCAATTCGAAATATATTTATGCATTTAAATGCTAAGATGAGGGAAATCATTTCTGAATTTATTTTCATCGTCTCTTTGGACTAGATGGGGGCAATCAAATATGAATTTCCTTTCACCATTTGTCTTATAATTTAATTTTTAGAACACGAAGTGGGGGCAATCAGTTTGTATGAGGGATGATATCTGTGTAATATTTGCAGTGGAGGTCTATCAACTTGCTTTGATTACTCGGTACCAACCTTCCTTTCACTTTCAAAACACCTTAGCCCGCAGGGAAAATGGAAAAGATTACTTCCAGGGGCCTTCTTTCGAGCAAGTCTCAATCCTTCGAAATTGTTGAAAAACCTAGAAGAGTCGGGATCAACCTATGCATAACTTTGCTTAGTAAGAGACTGAGTGTTTGTGAAGACTAGCTTACTTTCTGAAATCTGCTTTACAGCTTCCAAAGCTAAAACGTAATCTCTTCTCCCTATGTATGGAACCCAGAAAGATGCTTGGTTTTTTAAGAAGGTAAGTCTGCGGACAGAAAAAGGGTGACGGAGAGAAATCTCGGATTCAAAACACAGGGATTATAGACTAAAACCAACTTTTGGGACCCTTTTCCAAAGACACTTTACTTTCTCTGCTTATTTTAATTACCCCCTATCTTTGTCTAGGTGAAACTCTTAGGACCCATAGTAAGGAGTCATTCTTTTAATCACCAGTCAAGCGAAAACATTATATTTATGAGATCATTACGGCGCTTTGGAGACGTTCGTTTAAAAAATAGGATTATTAGGAATTCATACCTTTGCCTTACCATTTTAAAATAATGGAAAACCTTTTCCATCACCTATTTTCAGCAAATTTATTCTTCAATATATGACTTTCTATTTACTCCTTTCGCTCGTTTGGGCTGCAAGCCTGAATCCTGCAAACATGAAGTGTATCATTTTTTTTTTTATTTTTTTTTTTAAAAGAGCCGAATGCATTGAAAATTTCATGTCTCTACTTCTACAAAAATCACTGACCTAATTAATTAGTGGTGAAAATAAACTTACCAAAGAGAAATTATAAAATAGAAAGAAAACACAAACCAGTATATACAATGGAATTTTGTTGGGAACCAATTACTGCATATAGTATTTTAAATAACGCCCGTTGATAGGGGCGTTGAAAATTTTACTGTCCAGATTTTCTAATAGAAACGAATTTTTTCCTTCGGGAGTTGCGACTTTGAATGGTCTGTACCAGATATGATTGAATTTACCATGTTTTGTCGAGTCTTCCTTCCTAGTATCCCATTTCAAGACCAAATCGTCGGGGAGAAACTCTTTGTCTTTTTCCTTACGGTTGAATAACGTTTTCATGTCGTCTTGGTATTTCTGCAACCTTTCGTCCACTTCGACCCTATGTTGGTGTACTTCAATCAACTGGTTTATCCTTCTTGTGACATGGTTTGGTTCTTCTTTCTCATCTTGCCAAAGTTTCATTACGGGAAGCACTAGATTTATGGGTAATACCACGTCGGTCACGTACACCATTTGGAAAGGAGAAGTGCCAATAGAATTTTTCGTGCCTATCCAATTCACCCATAGAGCGTATTTCAAATGCACGTGCCAAGATTTTTTGTTCTCATTCAACACTTTCTTAATTATATTGATTAGACTTTTGTTTGAAGACTTGGCTATTCCATTTCCTTGGGGGTAGTATGTCGTGGAATGGTCGAGCACGATATTGTATTATTGGCAAAAACTGATCATAGCCATAGATTTAAAAGCCTGGGTGTTATCTGTGACTATCTTTTGGGGGCAGCCAAATCTAGACAAAATGTTCTCTTCTAGGAAATCTATTACCACTGAATCTATTGCCCTTCTGGTTGGAATAGCCTCCACCCATTTAGTGAAGTAATCTGTGGCAGTCAGGATCCATTTGTGTTGAGTGCTAGAATGGGGGTTAATTTTGCCTATAAAATCTAGTCCCCATTGCTGAAAAGGGGCTTCTGTCTTGACCGGAACCAACAGTAGCACTGGGAGTTTATGCTTGCATGCGAACAATTGGCAAGGGTTGCAGGTTATGACTTTGGCATTGATGTTTGAGAAAAAATTTGGCCAATAATACCCTACCCTCAGGATCTTATAAGCTGTCGTCCCCCAAGCGTGATGTCTCCCGCACACTCCTTCATGAAATTCACTGATGACCTTCTCTGTTTCTGATTCAACCAAACAAACCAACAGGAAGCCAAGTGAGTCCTTCCAATATAATTGACTTTCAGATATACAGTACTTGACCGCATGTAGTTTTAGCATCCTGGCTTTGGATGGGGATAAATCACTTGGGCATTTCAAAGTCAGTAGGTAGGACACTATGTTTTTGTACCAATCAGATGAGGCAAACTTCTCTTCATTTTTGATTGCACTTGTTTGCTCATCGAGCTCGTCCATGTCCACACCCTCTTCACATCCCTGTAGGCCATTTATACCGAGGGCTCTGAAATTTGATTCAGCTAAGAGTTTAGCCAAACCTTGTCCCTTTACTAGTTTCATCGGTTTTATTTCCAGATCAAATTCTTGAATTTTAGCAAGCCACCGTCCCCTTTTTCCATCATTGTCGAACTGAACCAAAATATATTTTACGGAGCTGGTGGGTATGTACACGATTACCTTGGAATGCAACACGTAAGTTCTGAAAGCCTTTAATGCCTTCACCATAGCATATGCTTGTTTTTCCATTATATTATATCTGAGTTCAGCATCTCTGAGACTTTTGCTAAAAAAGGCTATCGGTTGCTTGAAACCTTCTTCATTTTTCTGGAGGAGTACCGCAACAAGTGTATGTTCGGAGGCGAACGAGAAAATAAGAAAATCCTTTAGATAATCAGGGCTTGCCAGTACAAGTGCCTCGCTTATAACCTTCTTGATGCATGCAAACGATGCTTTGGCTTCTGCTGTCCATTTCACTTTGTTGTTCTTATTTAGCATATATGTGATCAATTTCACAATTTCAGCAAAGTTTGGGATAAATCTCCTCAAAAAATTTATTTTTCCTAAGAATAATTGAATTTCTTTTACATTTCTTGGAATATTTATAGTGTCTATAGCTTCAACCCTGCTAGGATCAATTTTAATTCCGTCTCGAGACACAATATGGCCCAAGAGTTTACCTTCTTGCATGCCAAAGTGAGACTTCTTAAGGTTTAAAGAGAAACCAAACCTGTGGCATTTTTCAAATGTCTGCTTGAGATGTATCAAATGATCTTCGTCAGATTTAGAAAAAACAGTTAGATCATTGAGATACATAACCAAGAACTTGTCTCTTTCTTCGATGAAAGCAATATCCATAGCACGTTGGAAGGTGGCACCTGCATTCATTAGACCAAAAGGCATCTTATCATACATGAATGTACCCCAAGGGGTAGTGAAGGCTGTTTTTTCTTTATCATGTTCATTTACGGCAATTTGATTGTACTCGGAGAACCCATCGATCATCGACATCCTATTTGCCCCAACTACCTTTTCTAATATGTGATCCATTTTGGGTAGAGGGTAGTTGTCTTTGAGGGAGGAATTATTTAGATTTCTAAAATCAACACACAATCTAATCTCCCCGCTCTTCTTTCTAACCGGGACCAGGTTTGCTACCCAATCAGAGTATCTCAGTGGTACTATTATTTTTGTGTCCAAGATCTTTTTAACTTCCCTTTCAACCACGGGGAATAAGATAGGGTTGATTTGTCTAAGTTTTTGTCTAAAGGGTTTGACAATAGGCTTCAAGGGTATCTTGTGTTCGATCACAGTGGTGTCATAGGTTCTCAATTCTTCGTAAGACCAAGCGAAAATGTCTTTATACCGCGCGAGTAAGTCTTTATACTTTCTTTTTACCTCAGGAGGAAGGTACTTTGATATTTTTACCATCCTAGGCTCCTCTTTGGTCCCTACGTCGCAGTCTTCAACCTCTTCTGGTTGGGGTTGCAGAGTGGATTTTAAGGGCATATCATTCTAATCGAACAGTCTCTCCAAAGGGATTATTCCTTTCGGAATCTTATTTTTCTTTAAAACCAACATGCGATGGTTAGCAATTTTTTCTCAGAACTCCTGAGGCTCCTCTCCCTCTTGCATAATCCAGGTATGATCATTTTGGTCCTCCTGGTCAATGTGGGTTTCAGAGAAATCACCCACCATTTCCAAGAACTTTCTGATCTGTTCGTCATCCTCGAAAACCTGCCAGTGGTGTATGTTGTTTGGTATGGATGGTCTATGCCTTACCTCTATGTGGTACTTTAATTTGAAATTGGTGGGGGGTACGAAAGTTGAAGCTGATTTGGCCAGTGAATCGGCTTGCTGGTTTTTGGCCCTTGGGATGAAATGAACCTTTACCGATGAAAAGAAATTTTCCATAAGATCCCTGGCGCAATTTCTGTAAGATCTCAATCTTGGTTGTTTGGCCTGGTATTGCCGATTTATCTATTTCACTATCAACTCTGCATCTCCATAAAATTCCAGGTTCTTTATGTTCAACTTCCTGGTAGCTTCCAACCCTAATATTAAGGCTTCATACTCACATACATTATTGGTGTAGTCTATATCCCACTGAAGCCTGTAAGAGAAAGGGATAACAAATTTGTTTTTGGGTGCCACAAAAAGTACTTCTGCACCCACTCCTTCATGTGATAGGGCACCGTCGAAAAACATTTTCCAAATCCCAGTGCTATGCATATTTTCGTATGTCTTTCCCGATTCATTATTTTCTAAGTAATTCTCTTATGCACAGCTATTTACATCATCATAAAAAGACTGAATACAATTTCCTAGATCTTGATTGGCAATATAAACAGGATAATTGTTAGGATTCTGAGGGTCGCTCATTGTGTAGGCTAGCCTGGTTTCCCTATATAGCTGAGTAAGTTGTCCACCAAACACAGGAATCGTGGCGTAGGTCATGTCTACTTGAAGAGACCCACCAAGTTTGGCTCCCCACGACCTAGATAGCAGTAAGCCATACTTCGGGGGTATATCGGCAATAACTATGTCCATCAGGATGCTTTTAACCGAGACCTGTGCAAGAGTGACTACTAAATCTTTTATCATACCCATGCACTTAACTCTTCTTGAATCGAAAGAGTAGAGATCTCCATAAGGCCTAGTGATCTCGAGGCCTAGTCTATCCATAATAGTTTTGTACATCACATTATGTGAGGCCCCAAAGTCTAGCATGCAATTATGTAGCAGTCGATCATGCACATTCAAGGTCATATAGAAGGGAGCAACGGTGTCTCTGGCACCCTCGAAATGTGGACCAAAAGTGATATTGGGCTTATCATCTTCTATGTTTATCACATCAGAGTGACTTTCTAGATCCGAAGAACCTATCACTTTGGTCATCTACTTTCGATATACAGGATTCTTTGCTAATTCTACCAGAGGATTGGTATTTTTATCTTATTTATCTCATTTTCTAGGCTGAACCCTCCAATACCTTTGTTCGTTTCTTTGGTTGAAACCCCGGACTCCTTCTTTTCTAATTTATTTATTTGTGCTGATTTATCACCCGTGAGTTTATCTACCGGTGTATGTGTTGTAGTTGTCTTGGTTTCCTTTGTTTGGGTCTCAACCTCCTTTACTTTGGGATCTAGCGAGTCTGCCCCTTTCATTTTTATATTAGATGTCTCGGTCTCTTTTGGGGCGGGATAATATACTTCACCTCTAGGGAGAATTTTCTTGGGTTGAGGATTCAACGCAGGTTTGTTTTTAGATCTCAAGTTATACCTAGGTTGGACCTCAGCCATTATAGAATCAGTCGTTTCTTGACATACAACAAAATTTGTGTTGTTTATGTCATCATCTTTATTTGACGGTTGATGTGTGTTTAAGGACTTCTCATAATATTCTTTGGCTAAATAAGGTGTAGTGCAGTCGTCACCTAAATTTGTCACATCTTCTTCCAAACCCTCGAAATCTTGCAGGTCATTTCCCCTATAAAATTCTCATTTTTTAAAGGGGTTTGAATTTTCTGGTCTTCATTTTTAATCTTCCTTTGTTGATGTTGAGGATTGGGGTTTCTTCTGAATTCCCTCTTAACGAAAGGGTCGGCCTTGGATTGATCTAGCTCCATTCTAGAAATATTGTATGATAACTCTTTAATTATTCTATCCATATCATCCATTTTGTCGTCTGTGGATCTATTGGACCCTGAGGGTCCTGCTTGTTCCCTAAAACGTTTGTTTTCTCGGTTTCATGTTTCTACCTTGGTTTTCAACTTGCCAAAAGCCATCATATTAGATTCAATTTCTATGGCATCATGTTGCATTCGGGTTAGGGTATCCCCCCTCCTTTCTCTCAAAATAAGTACGAAATCGAGTTCGAAGGCTCCCGCAAAGGTTACCTTGGCTACAGGTTGGGATGGTTTAACTTCGACCGAGATCTTATTATATAACTTGTTAAATCTTTGAATGAATTCCATAACAGTTTCCAAAGTCTTTTTCTTTAAAGAGCCGAACTCTGTCAAATAATACAAATGATCTTTCCTTTCACCCCATTGTCTAAGAAAGGAGTCTTCTAGGGCATCATAGGATAATATCGATCCTGCGGGTAGACTTCGAAACCAAGTTCGTACCTGTCCTTCGAAAGTCTGAACAAACAACCTTGAATACATGTCTTCGTGTTCAAGACCTAGGATATTGGTGAACTGATCAAAGAAGTTTATATGTTCGGCTGAGGTCAAGTCCCCTTCCCCTATAAATTTAGGTAAGTTTTTTATGTAATTTTCAGGAAGGTCATGGAGAGGGATGGGCAAGACCAAAGGCGCATATATCTCAACTAATTTAGCGAAAAATCTAGGAGGCGGGGGAGGCCCTTGGCCCCCCGCTCCTCCTTCTAGAGCCACTCCATCTCCCCCTCCTAAAACCCCTCCACCTCCTCCTCCGGCGGCCGCCATCGAAACTACTAGATAGGAAAACGGTGTGTTATATAGAGGGTTCTGGAAGACCAAAAGTGAATTTCTAGCTTCTTCGAAAGACRAGAAAACCGAAGACGGGTGAAAAGAGATTCGAGGACTTGGCTCCTCGGATTTGCAAGAGATGTAATCAGGGGAACCCGCGGGTGTGGAATCTGAGTATATGGTATACTCTTCGAGACTTGGTGAGGTCGTGAAATCTAACTGAAGATTCAGCGRGATATCGATCTCTGATAAATTCAATGTGGGGTTTTTACCTATGTGTATGCTAGAGGTTGTCAGAGGGATTTCACTTTTAACCTCAGAGAGAAGTAAGGTTGGATTGATGGTTTCGGGAGGGGAACTGTGCGAAGTTGAAGCTTCAAAAGAACTCATGGTCTTGGGTTGTGGGTACTTAAGCTGGTAGACTGCAGTAGTTGGCTTAAGGGAACCTCTTGTTCTCAGTATTTTTTTGAGATCAGAAATGGGCGTGGTCTGTTTAAAATCTGGGTTTTTTCTGGTGTTCCTTCGACCGGATGCCAGCTTATTTAAATGTGGAGTCGCCAAGTGAAAGATAATAAAATCCTTTAGAGGGTGTTCACTCTTTGTTCACTATCAAAGGGAAAAACTTGCAAAAATGTCGTTCTTCCTAGAGAAAAGGTTTCGTAACTTCGATCCCCGACAACGGCACCAGAAAGATGTTGTTCCAGATTCTGTACTTAACGCTTAGAAAGTACGGTGTCTAGGCATCTGAAAGTGAGTAAAGGATAAAAAGGGGAAAGAATCAACCTTTGGGAAAGGAAGCTAAGGCTGATTTCTAGGTTGTCGTTGTCTCGCTTCCAACTGTTCCTAGATGCTTATATCTCGTTCAATCGTGGCCCATGAACGTTCAAGTTCTACCCAGGTAGTGGTTGTTTTAAGTATGGTATCAAAAAGGTTCAAAGCGATATGGGTTTGGTCCGACAAGCCGGGTTCGATATTAGGTTGTCTTGCAACAGGGACAGTCATAGAGGAACAGGAAAATTAAAGGAGAATTCAAGTTTTTTGATGCTGTATCAATTTGATCGTATAAAAGAGAACTTTTGAATCCAATATTGAAGATAAAGTGCATACCAAAGGCCTTTTCCCGTAACTGAGTTATATTTTAAATAAATGGTGTGTGAAATGTGAGAAAAACATTCAGTTGTCTATAATGTGAGGCTCCTATCAAGGGAGAATCTCACCCTGTAAACAAAAGAAGAAAAAGATAAGAAGAAATCTGACGAAGCATAAAATATGAAGATCTAGCGAGTTCATGGGTCTTGTACCTGCTAATAGTCGATATAGAGGAAAAGTTGTAAACGATACAGATGACTAAAAATTGATCACCACAGTAGAGGTTTTACTAAATTGCAATGAAACATTCATCATACATATATATGCGAACTGAAATTGAATATGAAATCACAGAGGAAACAAACTCATAACACAGTCTTGACGGAATCAAGAATCTTCGGATTGCTTTGTATTAATTTCCAAAAGGAGATAGTCTCTATTACAATCGACCAAAAAGGTCCAGCCTTGGTTCTTTCTTCAAAGTGCATATTTATACAAATTTTTATATGCTAGAATCTCAATCGTTCCAGAGGTTTTCGGTTAATAAAAAAAAGGAGATTAAACATTTCAATTCTTTGTCTCTGTCCTTCTTTCAGGCAAATGGAGCACCTTCCTTTCTTTTCTCTTCGAGTTCTAAAAATAGAACAGGCAGACACTTGTCATTATTTAATACCGGAAACCTTCCCCTTCACATGCTCGATGCAAGTGACGCACCTCTCCACCAACTGGGCTATCAACCTGGAAGGTTCTGCTTGATTATTTGCCTCACGAGTGTAACAATCCTTCACTAATTATGGCAACTTTACTTCTACCTGTCGGTATTCGGCGTTGATAGAACATAAATGTACACTTGGTTTTATTAGCCATTTATCTACTTGGACTATATCCATTTGAGTTATCTGTGATATTTCAGCCAAATCTCTTTCCTCATTCTCCTTGATATTAAGTTGGTGCTTGGCTATATTAATCTGGCCCAGTGTCTCAATGTTGTTTTCGCTATAGAGATCCAACAAACTCCCATCTATGAAGCCGAAAGTTTCTTCACAAGAGTTTCTTACCTCTTTATCTCATTGTCTGCCTTCTGATATGTTACGCTCCCATGCCTTCAGCAAGATGTTACCTCGGGTCTGCTCTGGGATGGAAAACCTAGAACTACTACCTGTTTCCTTTTTTTTCGTGGCTATAACAGCCTCTTGGAAAGTGACCGGAGCCGCCCCAGCTTATTTTTCCCTAAAGGAGATGTTTTCCAGTACTTGATCAATGAATTGGCAGTGGTTTTGAATAGTTTCCACTTTAGCAAGTAAATCTTTCTTAGCTGCCGACACGTTTTTCAGATTTCTAAGGCTTGGGATTGGAATATCCCGATATCTATCATCTAGCTTTCGACGAAATTTAATTTGACCTGTAACTGCCCTATCAATTCTTTTTGTTGGCTTATCTGTGATTGGTTGGTCTGAGCCATCTGTTGTGTCTATTTGAGATCAGATTTGAGCCGCTCGATTTCCTTTTGATCGGTTTCCCTAGCTAGCTCTATACCTGTGTTCGCCTGATCTCTAGCGGTTGCTTATGTTGTAGCCAGCTTATCCTCCAAATTTTTGATCAAGCGGTTTTTCCGTTTCAACTGTTCTTTTAGGGACTCGACAGAGTATTGGTTGGTTGTAGCAAAATCCCCCAATGTCCATGCTATCTGAGTTGCAAATTCCTCTTTTTTCATGGCTCTCCCATCTGCAAGGATTTTAAATTTCTTGGTTGTCGTGCCTGCTTCTTGATAAAGTTCTTGTTTCACAATGTCCTTTCTCTTCTTATCGAAAAAAAATTCATTCGGAGGCAACTCTTCCACAGTTATGGGCGTTAATTCTTCGCCAAAAATCCATCCTCCGTCTAGGATCCCTTTTGTGGATTGTAGGGGAGTAACAGAAATGATGGGGCTGTCGATCTGCTTGAAAGATTTCCCCGGGGTAACAACCGAGGCTGGCTTGCTTGGACGATTGGAGATCTCAGCTTTCTGTTTCAGGCCCCCGGTCTACTTCTTCTTTTCCTGGTGTTCCTCTTGGTCAGGTCCTAAATCTTTGGAGCCCTTGGCTTCCGTTTGTTGTACATATGCAGTCGACGGATTCTTACCCTGTAAGACTGGGGGAAGGCAGCTCCGTCGGTGTTCCTGAAATTTGAAGAAATCAACCATCTCCTTGGGTGACAGGATTTGAATCCGACTTAGGACCTCGACATAGGATATCACCCCTCGAAAGATGTCGTCATGAAGGCGAATGCTCATGTTCATACCTTTTAAGGCCACAACTTGCCATGTGATTACCCATGATCCTGTGTGGGTCGTGCTTCTAGAACTCAATGTGGACCAATTTAATATCCTCCAAAGTTGTTGCCTCGGCTTTTGCATGTCCGAAATCTAATAACGAATATGTATTCAAATGAATGGGGAAGGGTGGCCATACCTTTTTTGAAAATCCTTTAAGCTCTTTGCTTATGCCACCAATCACATTTTGCCTAGTGATTTCGCAACAAACCAGTCTGTCTGGTATGAATAATGGTAGAGCATAGGGGGGAACAGAGGTGCCGAAAACCCTGATGTATGAAAATTTCGCCTCTACGTACCATTCGGCCACGTTTCTCAAGTTGGTGGCGATGTTATCTGAAATCCTGGGCGGTGGGTTGCCAAAGATGGAGACATGCATTGGTACCATTACCCAATTGAAAATTTCGTATATGAATTATGTGGCCTTATCTTCCCAAAGTTTTGAGTGGTAAACATGGATAGGCTCATCCTTATATGGAGTCCAGCTCCAGCTCATTAGAGGGAAAGGCATCATAAAACAAACAACATCCATGATGTAGGCGGACATAAAAAATGAAGCGGCCTTCCCATTTACCCTCTACATCCAATATTTAGTAATCCGGCTGGTTAAACTGTCTGACAATAATTTGGCCCAGTCGAAGGAACACCCTTCAGCGACTGTATGAATCAGAGGTACCCATTAGAGAAAAAAATGTGTGGTGTCCTCTTTCCCATACAACCTACATGTCATCATTGCTATATATTTGAATTGCGATTCCAAGGAAGATATTGAATAAAATTCGTTACCGTCTACCCTGAACTTTGCGGGGTGCAAGACCCAATCCTTGATCAGATCAGACAAGTTTATGTCGTATTGCTCACATTCTTTCCACTTAAAACCTTCCAGAAACTTGGCATTGTGTGAGAAGTTTGGTGTGTGTGACAATTGGTACATCGTCTGCAAATGTTCTGGTCTGAAGGCCCCAATGGTCACCTTCTGCTCATTGATAATAGTTCTAGTTGGGATATCAACATGATCTAGTGCCCATCGGATCATATCATAATAAGGAAGCAGTCATGGCTTGGCCGCTACCTTATGCATCTCTGCTTGAACGGCGATCTTTTATTTGGTGGCCAAGTCGTCCCTCTCATTATCATTGGAATCATCTTAACAGTTTACCAATTCAGATTGCAGAACCTCGGAGACGTATGACCAGGTTCTGACAAAATCAATACTTCGAGGTGAAGTATCTGAAACAATATCTAAGCCTTGCCTTGAACTCTCATCAACCACCTTGGATGTTTTTCGTGGGGCCATGATAGAGGACTCTGACTTAGCTCTCCTGTAGTAAAAATGTGTATACATACAAATATTAGCCTGGTGAGAAAAGCTTCTTCGCACAAGATAGAAATGAAATTTGAAACAATGAGAGAAAGAACTCTACATCTCTATTTAAAACCTCGGCGTCCTTATGAACAGAACAGTCAAATAATTTTTAGAGAAAGATTTAGCAATAAAAACAATATCTTTACCTATCACTTCACCTTATTTCAAATAAATGCCATAAATTTTTTACGGGTCGTGACACAAGTTAGCGCAAAAAACATTTAAATTTAGACCGTAGACGGTGCGTGTTACTATTTGTATTAATGCACTGATTAATCTATCTTACCTTCTTTAATTAGGTTTTATTTAAACCTTAATCACCCTTTTCGGCGTTCGCCGTATCGGGAGATTTCACTCCTATCCTTCGAGCCCCTAAAACCCGAGATTGCGATGACACGATCTAGTTAAGCAAAAACGTGATCCGAATTAAGTGTTTAATTAATCAGTGTTTAATTAATATCGTGATTTCACAACTCGGGGCTAGGAAGGTATAGTTTCTTGGAAGAGTGAATGTCGAGTTGCGAAACCCCACATTGTTTAACTACGGTTTAAAACGACTTACTCCTGACACTAACCCGGGTGACTTTTGAAACTATCTCGCAACTTCGCCTATCGAAGTTATGACGGTAAGAATTTTGGGGAGAGCGATCGCTGAGACGTGAAATCCCGATAGCGCTTAACTAAGGTTTAAGGAACTTTACTCTCGGTGCTAACCTAGGTAAGCTTTCAAGGTTGTTTCGCGACTTCGCGCATCAGGGCTTGGAAACCTTATGACTTGTAACTCCCAAAGCGCGATATCCCGAGGTATATAAAAGTGAAAAATCTCATTTAATGGTTAAATGGAAATGTCTTAGGAGTACGACGGTTGTCGCCACTTCGCATATTAGGACTACTGAGATTTTCAGTGGGTAAAGGTCACGAAGTAAAAGACAACTTAAAGTCCAACCTTGGATTTTAAGAATTGCATTTAAACCAGTTAAGAAAGGCGGCTCCAACAGATGGTATGTAGCACACTTTTTGTGGTGTATCTTGTTCAATTGCATGCTATGTTCAATGAGATTTGAAGTAAAATAGGGACCTTGATCTATGACCATCTCCCTTGGGACCCTAAATCTAGAGAAGATATTTTCGTGTAGAAATTGAGCTACCTTTTCTTATGTTCCATTCACCATTGCCTTCACTTCTACCCTTTTTGTTAAGTAACAATTTCATACTAGGATACGATTCTTTCGGTTTGAATAAGGGTCAATGGGACCTACAAAGTCCAATATCCACTTGTCAAAAGGTTCCAATGAGACTTGAGGATACAAGAGAATTTCATCTCTTTTTGTAGGTTTTCCCATTCTTTGGAATTCATCACAATGAGAAATATAGTGATGAGAATCCATATGGAGGGCTAGCCAATAGTAGTTAGATTGGAAGATTTTGTAAGTTGTCCTCTTTGCTATAGAGTAAACCCCATAGGGATCATCATGACATGCATGGATTATGTCATGGATTTAATATTATATAACACATCTTCTCAAGATCTAATCAAGCCCAAGATTGAAAAAGTAGACCTTAATCCAAGCGCAAGTGGCACTTTTCCTGATGATTTTACAATGCTCTATGTAGGAGAAATGTTGAGGAAACCTCCCTATGGCTAAATAGTTGGATATCTTAGAAAACTAGGGGGTTTCTACTAAGATTGCAAAGATATGTTCATATGGAAATTTGTCATATACTACTTCATGATCTAGAGTATTGGTTAGCCTTGATTAAAAATAAGCAACAACATTCAATTTTCCAGGCTTGAAAAGTATTGTGAGATCAAATTCTTGCAGTTATAAAATCCATCGAATGATTATACCATTAATATCAGATTTTTTCATCAAATACCTAATGGTAGCATGATCTATATGTACAAGGACTAGATATCTAGTAATGTAGTGTTTAAACTTGTTAATGGCATAAACAAATGTAATAAATTGTTTCTCTATGACAATATAATTCAGCTCTACACCCAATAAATATTGTTGATAAAATAAATTGCAAAGGGAATTTTGTCTTATTGTTGGCCTAAAAATCCCCCCAATGCCTTGTTAGATGCATCGGTATGTAAGTGGAAAGAGATGTCCCACTTAGGACCTTGCAACATATCTCAAATCTTTCTTGGAATTTTGTTTTTTAATAGAATTCATTGTACTTGGACAGAAAAGTGAACAAGGGGGGGGGCTAGTTTACTAAAGTCTTAGATGGAAGTTTTGTAATATCTTGCATGGCTAAGGAAACTCCTTACATATTTTTGTTTTGGGTGTGTAGGTAGGTATTTGATGTTTTTCACTTTGGTGTGGTCTACTTCAGTCCCCATGGAGGAGATAATCATTTATTTTGTTATTACCATTAAATTTTTTGTGTGAAATCAAGATTTCAGGCCTTAGTGAGGTGCTAAATCAGTTTCAAAGCCTGAAAAACTAGAGAAGGGGGTAAATATGGCAGGAAGAGGCTAAATCTGGCAGGGGCACTAAGGTTATGGGATCTGATACGTCACAGATCGCAAGCACTCCAAATCAAAGATCGAGGATCATTTCAGGGGGAGAAGTTGTGCGGAGGACAATTTCAAAAAGCGGGTCAGAATCAAAACCATGGTTTTCGATTGGGACCACGTGGCACCACCGGGTGCATTTCGAGGTGAGAAGCGGGTTTCCCCAAACCACTTCCTCGCACCCCCAAAATTTGGAAAAGTATATTTAGGAAATTTTTCATGTATTTTATTATTATTTCAAAAGACTGGACCGTTTGAAACTTGGCGCGACCACCTTTGTTCAACTGCAGCTCAACAGTGTGCCATTTCTTCTCATTTCCAGGTATTTTTCATCATCACTATGGACCCTATCATAAATTCAGTAACAGAGAAAGCGATCCATATTTTATGAGCAGAATGAAATGAATACAGATTATTATTAGGTGCTTAACACAAAATAACAAAGATACAGTAAAATTGGTTTTCTAGTCAATAAGGAAATAAGTTGAAACTGTAAAATGCAGCAGAAACAAGCTTGCTAGAATGGTGGCGGATTATCTCTGAGAAGAGATGTGACGGCTGCACTCATTCGCAAGAAGATGATTACAATGAGGCTCTGAAGGCCTTTTTACAATAAACAGGAATGCCAAAAACCCTAGATATCCAAAAACCTAACCCTAGGAGATGAAGCGCCAAAAGTCATGTGGGCCCCATTTGGGTAAGTTAGTACATCAACTTCACGGGGTCGTAATTTTTGCATACGATTTATGTTTTAGGCATATGATAGTCGTCGAGGAGATTCCTTTTGGGGGCTCAATCATGCCTTCGGCTATCATTTAGAAGCTTGATCCCGAAAAACCTTCATTTAGGCCCTCAAAATGGCCCCGGAAGTTAAAACTACTAAAAATAGTAAATTGCCAAAATTGTCAGAAAATTGTTTTGAGCCAGTTGGAAAAGGTGGGTGGCTACAGATATCCACCTGGATCAATCCTCCCTCCTTAGGAAGAAATGGTCTCCATTGCGTTGAGTTCCCCCATTAAATGAGGAAATTTCTGCTAAATTTGGCCCCAAGTGAGCCACTTGCCTTGGTGCAAGAGCTGCCCTGCTTTGATGTCGAGTGCCCTTGATCTGTATGTCCACAATATGATCATTGGATGCCTATTGTATGTAGTCAAGATTGAGCTCTGTTGGTGTCAGCTGCTCTGCTACGTCTGAGGTGTCCAATAATGGTGGGAAATAAGGGCGAAGGAGATCCACATTGAACATTAGGTGCAGACCAAGGAAAGGAGGAATGTTGAGCTCAAAAGAATTATCCCCCATGGCCTTGGTGATGGTGTACATCCCATAATGGAGTGGGAGAAGCTTCCGATGAGGTCCTATAAGGCATTCTTTCTGCAAGTGCAACCAAAATTTATCGCCCACCTGAAACTTATGTGGCACCCGATGTTGATCATGGCACTGCTTGTACTTGTCATTGGACTTCTGTAGGATACCTTGAACCTATTGGCATATGTGTTGGATCCGCTCAATGAACCGGGTGGCTTTGTCAGCTTCAGTTGGAGTAGGAGATGAGTCTGTCGA
Source organism: Picea mariana (assembly GCA_032191745.1). Lineage (NCBI taxonomy): Eukaryota > Viridiplantae > Streptophyta > Pinopsida > Pinales > Pinaceae > Picea > Picea mariana. Next base: position 454,343 of record JASDQU010099842.1, read on the forward strand.
GGTGACTGCAAGGGGAAGTGCAACATCTATGGGACCCAACGGTTGGAATCCCAACCCCACCTGAAAGGGGTTGTGGCCAGTTGAGCTATGCAAGGCTCAGTTGTAGCTATGTTGGACATAGGGAAGGCTCTCATACCATGTGTGAGGATGCTTTGAATTATACATGTGAAGGATATGCACAATCATTCGATTGACAAACTCAGTTTGGCCATCTGTCTGGGGGTGGAAGGTCATGGATTTGGTGAGCTTGGTGTCCAGCAGTGACCAGAGGCTCAACCAGAATGTCCTGAGAAATATATTGTCCTGATCTAAGACAATGGTTTTTGGAATTCCAAAATGTACACAGACTCGTTCAAAGAAGAGCTTGGCAGTCGCCTCTGCTGTGATGTTCTTCTTGCAGGCAACCAGAATCGCCATCTTAGAAAAGCCATCAACAACCACAAAAACACAATCATTTCCCCGCTTGGTGGACGGGAGACCTGACATGTAGTCCATTGAGATGGATTCCCATGGCTTATCAGGAGTAGGAAGAGGGGTTTACAGGACCTATTTCTTAGTGGTTGGTCTGGAAATAGTGCAAGCAGTGCAGGACATGATATACTTGTTGACCTCCTGCCGAAGTTTTGGCCAGTAGAAATGTTTATGTATCATTGTCGTTGTCTTTTCGACGCCGAAGTGTCCTGCCACGCGACTGTAGTGGGATTCCCAGATCAGCTTCGCTCACTCGCTTGATGGAACACAGATATGGCCCAGACGACACAACAACCCATCCTGAAGATGGAAATTATCGACAACTATGTTTGCACCCAACATTTGGTAGGTGGTGGCGAAGTCTGGGAATGTCTCATAGAGTTGGGGCCATCCATAGGTCTCATGGTTGTAGAAGTCTAGCACCGCGGTGAGTGTCACGACTGGCGGTCTGCTAAGGCAATCAGGGACGCGATTGGAGCTTCCTATTTTATACTTGATGTTGAGGTGGAATTGTTGCAAGTATGTGTACCACTTTTGATGGTGATCATTCTAAAATTTTCCTTGTGTCTGCATGAACTACAGTGTCTTATGATCAGTGTGGATGATTGTCTCCTTCCCAAGAATTTAATGTCTCCACTAGCGATAGGCTTGCATAATGGAGTACATTTATTTGTCGTAAGTAGGGTACTTACAGACAGCATCTGATAGTGTCTCCCTATGATAGGCCATGGGGTGGTCATGCTGAGTGAGAACGGCACCCACCGCATAGTCTGAAGCATCTGTCTCAATCTCAAAGGGTTGTTGTAGGTCTGGTAGTGAAAGTACTGGGGTTGAGCACAAGTGCTGCTTCAAATCATCGAATGGTTGTTGTTGGGACCAACCCCATGAAAATTTTTCCTTACCACCACCTCTGGTTATTTGGATAAGGGCCCATGCAATATGGGAGAATCCCAACACGAACCTACGGTATAAATTGGCAAGGCCCAAGAATCTCTAAAGCTAAGTGAGTGTGGTTGGGGCCGTCCAGTCACGCATGACTTGGATCTTGGCTAGATCCACATGTACGCCATGTTGATAAATTATGTAGCCCAGGTAATGGACCCTGTCCATGCAGAAGGAGCATTTTTCCAAGTTGGCATATAGCGTGTGTTGTCGCAAGGTGTGCATAACCTGTTGAATATGCTACAAGTGTTCAGCCCAAGTCTTGTTGTAAATGAGAATGTCATTCATATACACCACTACAAAAGTATTGGTGAATGGTCGCAAGATATCGTCCATCATCCTCATGAAAGTGGCTCGAGAATTTGTCAAACCAAAGGGCATGACCAACCATTCAAAAAGGCCTTCCTTTGACTTGAAGGTAGTTTTCCATACATCTGTCTATTCTATCGGGACCTGGTGGCAGCCGGACTTCATATCAATCTTACTGAAGTATTTGGCCCTCGTGATTTGATCAAGGAGGTCGTCGATTCGGGTAATCGGTTACCAGTTTCTAACTGTGATTTTATTCAAAGCCCGGTAATCAATGCAAAGTCGCCAGGTTCCATGTTTCTTTTGTACCAGCATGATTGGGCTCCCGTAAGGTGATGAGTTGGGATGAATGTGCCCCTTGTGGAGAATTTCTTGGATCTATCACTTGATCTCCTCATTCTCTAACAGAGATCGATGATAGAATGGCCCATTGGGAAGTGGTGCTCTGGGGGTCACATCGATGGGGTGCTTGACCTGGCAGTGCAGAGGTACCTCGGTAGGTGAGGAGAAGATATCTGAGTATTCTTCCACAACCTTATCTACTTCCTTCTATTGTGTGGAGAGGTCGGTTGCAGAGACCTTGGATGTGGTTGTGATCTTTCGCTTATTCTGAGAGTGAATCATGAAGAAGACAAAGTTCCCCGTATGAGAGATGACCTTCCTGCATTGCTTAGCAGAGATCAAGGAAATAGCGCTAGGTGGGACTGCCTCAAGTATCCTGTAAAATTTCCTGTTCAAAGTAATAATAACACTACGAGGCCTAGACTCATATATAGCATGACATTTCCATAAACAAGGTTGGCCCAAAAGAACATCACAAACTTCGAGAGGAGCAACATCACACAATACCTCATCTTTGAAGGGTTTGATGTCGTACGAAAAATGACATTGTTGGTTGACGTGGAGATCGCTTCCTTGGTGGACCCATCCAATGGTGTAGGGTTGTGGGTGCGATGTTGTCGATAGAGATAGCCGCTTGATGACCTATACTGAGATGAGTTTATTCTGGCTACCTCTATCCATGATCAAGTGCAGCGAGGTGCCTTTTACCCACATCTATGAATGGAAGAGGCGTTCTCCTTTTTTTGGCTCGTCTACTTCACTGGGTTGGAGCTTGGTGGTAGCAACGATGTCACTGGGTTCCACGTCAATGATTCATCTTCCCTTTTCTCATTCTGGATCAGATTCTGAACCCTCATCTGATTCAGAGGCTTTCACTTTGGCCACCAACGACTGCTTTTAGCAACAGTCAGCAGTGTTATGCCAAGGGCTCTTATGGAAGTCGTACCACTTCCTGGTATCTTTCTTTGTCTTTCTGGTGTCCTTATTTGCTTGCAGCTTGGAATGGTTTTCCTRATACTTTCCATCTTTTCTCTGTCCTTTTTTCTATGGGTTGAGGCTTCCCTTTCTTGGATTTTGTTGTGAGGGGTTCCTAGGCCCAAATTACCGCGTCTTTTATTTGAGCTTCTGCTCGATTTTGATGGCATATCGATAGGTCGCGCCCAAGGATGAGATGTCCAAAAATTTCATTTCAGTCTAGTTGTATCTATGCAAAGCGCCACAGTACTTGAGCACCAAATGTCACTCTGAATATTTTATACTCAACTTGGTGCGCAAGGTATGAAAGGTATTCGTGAAATCTGGCACTGCTTAGTCTCTTTCTTCCCACAGTGTGGTCCATTTGGTATACAAGTCGTCATAACTTCCAACAGGGTAGTATTGCTCCTTAATAGCATCCTTGAAGGAATCCCAGCTTGTCGTGACTGTAAATAATGAGGGTTCCTCTGTTTCCTTTTTCTCACAAAAAGTTTCCCACCAATCTTTGACATGGGGAATGGCTTTGCGGAGTGAAAAAGTAATCTGTTCTCTATTCAAAAAGTTATGGACAGAAAAATACCCTTCTAGTAGATTCAACCACTTCTCTATAGCATTTGCGTCTATCTCACCTTAAAATATATGAATATCAAAGTTTATTTGTACCTTGAAGGGGGTGGCACCTCCGCTTGAAGAAGATGTGTCGCTTGTTGGTAGTCGTCGAAGGATTTGCGTGAAAATATCCATCATCTTGTTCCTTTGTTACATGACGGATTCCTCAATCAACAGTTTGAAAGGATATCCTCTCTTGTCATATTTATTTTATCCTGCCATGAGAGGTCGCTTGGGTGTGTGAGAGATTTTGTCCTTAAGAGAAACAATCTCGAGACCCAACTCTTTGTACTCTGACCTCGTTGGGGACATGCATTAAGATGACAAGGAGCAGACTGCTCTGATACCACTGATCCATATTTTATGAGCAGAATGAAATGAATACATATTATTATCAGGTGCTTAACATAAAATAACAGAGATACAGTAAAACTGGTTTTCTATTCAATAATGAAATAAGTTGAAACTGTAAAATGCAACGGAAACAAGCTTGTTGGAATGGTGGCATCTTATCTTTGAGAAGAGATGTGACGGTTGTGATCATTCGCAAGAAGATGACTACATTGAGGCTCTGAAGGCCTTTTTAAAATAAACAAGAATTCCAAAAACCCTAGACATCCAAAAACCTAACCTTAGGAGATGAAGCGCCAAAAGTCATGTGGGCCNAAACAAGCTTGTTGGAATGGTGGCAGCTTATCTTTGAGAAGAGATGTGACGGTTGTGATCATTCGCAAGAAGATGACTACATTGAGGCTCTGAAGGCCTTTTTAAAATAAACAAGAATTCCAAAAACCCTAGACATCCAAAAACCTAACCTTAGGAGATGAAGCGCCAAAAGTCATGTGGGCCCCGTTTGGGTAAGTTAGTACATCAACTTCCCGGGGTCGTAACTTTTGCATACGATATCCGTTTTAGGCGTATGATAGTCCGTTGGAAAGGTGTCATCGAGAAGATTCATTTTGGGGGCTCAATGATGCCTTTGTTTATCATTGATAATCTCAATCCTGAAAACCTTCATTTAGGCCCTCAAAATGGCCCCGAAAGTTAAAACTGCTAAAAATAGTAAATTGTCAGAAAAATTGTTTTGAGCCAGTTGGAAATAGTGGGTGGCCAACGATATCCACCTAGATCAGAAATACCCTGTGTCGAATGAAGAATCCCTAATTGATTGAGATTCAGACGTTTTCGACACTGAAATCACCATTTCTCCCATCTATGTGTCCAGAAGCAATCTATTCGATAATGTAGGAAGGTGTATGCCATTCCTTGAAGCAGTCTAGGCCACCATAGTCCCTCATGATCTCAAATTAACTTTCCCTTTTCCCAAATTCATAGGTTGGTGTGCAGAGAAGTATTCACATGAAGAAAAACTTGTCATCAAAAAATAGAGGTTTGAGGTCATGTGTAGGGTGGAGAGCTTATCAATTCGAGATACACCCAGTATACCTGAGTCTTTATCCATAGTGTCTAAACATTTCAATGAAGAAAATATAATTAGGTTATATATAGAGTGTCCATCAGAAGTCAGAGATCTATTTTTACAGACAATTGTCAAACCAGAACATTTTTCAGAGAGTTTGTCTTTGCTAATGAATGTGAGTATAATGGTCATTGAAGTTCAATGGGTTTGTTCCCTTTTGAGTCCGGTCTTAGGTCTAGATAATGGCAAACATGTGGTCGAATTCATGCTCATTTTCCTATTGGTATTTTTCAAGTTAGAGTCTGGTCAATCAGTCTGTATCATTTTTGATTAATTCATAGCTGATAATATCCATAAACAACTAGTGAATTTTCGCTCTCTAAAGCATTTAAGATATTATACCTATTTGTTGAAGATTTTCCTAGAAACCAATAAGAGATAATTTCCTGAAGTAGCGTTCATATCAATTGAATGTAAGAGGATTACATTTCTCATCTTCATCAACAAATTCATGTCCAGGGTTTATAGTTTTATTTTCAACACCATCTTACCTAGAGTTCTTAATGACATGAGGAGCTATCTACAGCCAAATCCAGAAAACAAAGTAGGGGACTGGGTGTTATTCATGCATTCAACAGTGATCTAGGTTTATGGTTGTCATGAATCCCCTTATATATTGCCTATTTTTCTGACCCCCAGAGTCTTTTCCCTTGAATTCATCAGGCAAAGAATTATATCTAAGATAGAGAATTTCTTGAAATTGGACAAATCCTCCAACCTTAAATCCCCTTTTATCATTGGCCCCTTTATTGTCAAAACTAGATCATTATTATCTCATATTCAAGCAAAGATCAAAGAGTTTGGTTTTTCACAGCTACATGGAAGAAGATATGATCCACATCAAATCATATCCAAGAGAATATTGATGAACAAACAGACCCCTTATAAGTGTAATGTTCTTGACTTGGCTAGTCTAGGAAATACTGCTAATGTGTGTGTAGGATCAAAGGTTTATAGCATATAAATGATCATACAAATAATAAACACGAAAAAGGATTGCAAAGTTTGTATTATGATATCTCTGTGGATTACAAAATGGTCGAATGTGGCTGAATAAACTGACAATACTCGACTAGATCAACAGACAAAGGATCTTAGCCGGAATACAAATAAGCAATTGCGGATGAATAAAATAACAACAGTCGGCTAGATCAAAATACAAAAGGATTTTAGCCGGAATACAAATAAGCAACTAAAAGATAATACTCGGAATACGAGAGCACTGCGGAATTAATGAAGAATGATGGAAGACCTGGATGATCTTCACGGCGACTAGGGTGTGTCTTTCAACACTGAAATCAACCAACTGGTGTCTTCCTCTTGGAATACATTGAACTATCTCTCCTGATATGCGCCTCTTCTCCTCAATGACAAGTCATAATCTGCATAATGATGAATTAGGTCGCTGACCCTTCCTTTATAGCTTTCCAAAACCCTAAATCATGTTGAAACCCTAATTCATTGTTGACTTCCAAAACCCTAAATCACTGTTGAAATCCTAATTCACTGTTGACTTCTATTTTTAGCTCATAATGACTTAACAGTGCGTTAACTCTTTTTATCTCAATGTCACTTTCTGAATATAACACCTGTGAATGGAGTGACCTCTAGTAACCATGTTTACCCCTCTTTGGCCCTGGCTATAGTCTAACGGGGTGGTTTAGACCATTAAGCCTCATCTTCTGGAGCTCCTATTTGGAAAGGGACATTACAGTCCTCCCTTCCCGAAATTGCTTGTCCTCAAGCAATACCAGTCCAGGGTGTTGCAACGCCTGCTCACTCTCCCAAGTAGCATCCTCTACTAGAATCCCTCTCCATCTGATGAAACACTCTCTCATGACCCTTCTCCTTAGTTTCCTCTCTCAGAACTCCAAAACCTCCTCCGGAACTAACTCCAATTGTCCCTCCTCATCCAATGGGGGAAGCTCCTCTGATGTGCTAATGAATTGTCCCACTTCCTTTTTTAGGCAAGACACGTGGAACATGTTATGAATCTTGCTCCCCTCTGGAAGCTCTAGCTCATAAGCAACCTCACCTACTCAGTGCATGATCCTGTAAGGACCATAAAATCTGGGCTTGAGATTCTCAGCCCCGCTCTTCTTCAGAGATGATTTTCTGTAGGGTTGGAGTCTCAAGAAAACCAAATCTCCAACCTCAAAGCTACGCTCTATCTTGTGCTTGTCCGCACTTATCTTCTGTCAGTTTTTCACCGTCTGTAGGTTCTCTTTCAACAACTTGAGAATCTCCTGACTCTCTATGATCCAATCCTTGGCCTTGGGAGCTCTACTATCCCTGAAGACCAAGTCTACCAAAGTGGGAGCATCATATCCATACAATGCTCGAAAGGGTGTCATACCAATGGACATGTGGAAGGTGGTGTTGTAGCAATGTTCTCCTAAATGTAACCACTTTACCCACGTTCTTTGTTGTCCTCCTACATAGTTCCTCAAATACCCTTCAACCCACATGTTGACAATCTCAGTCTTCCCATCTGTCTGACGGTGGTAGTTGGTGCTAGGTGTCAACTCTATCCCTACCAACCGAAACAACTCTCTCCAAAATTTCTCTATGAACCGACTGTCCCTGTCACTGACGATGTTCTTCGGCAACCCATGAAGTCCGAAGACCTCCCTGAAGAAAAGCTCGGCTACCTGAACTGCAGTGTACTCTGTCGGTATGGCATAGAAGTGAGCAAACTTGGTCAATCTGTCGACCACTACATAGATACAGTCCTTACCCTATACCTTGGGTAGACCGGTGATGAAGTCCATAGATATACTCTCCCATTTCTTCTCTAGAATGGGGAGTGGCTGAAGTAGCCATGTTGGAAGAGCATGCTCTAACTTTTTCTATTGGCAAGTCACACACTCACTGACGTGTCTCATAACATCTTGTTTGAGGCCCTTCCATGAGAACCTCTCTCTGATCTGTCTATAGGTTTTGAAAAAACCCTAATGGTCTACTAGAGGTGAATCATGAACTGTGATGAGGATCTTCTTCTTAAGCCTTGAATCTGGCACCAAGTAGACTCTATCCTTGTAAAATATGACATCGTCAATGGCCCTATACCGGTCATCCTGTATCTGCCCATCCATCACCTCACAAGCGAACTTGTTCTTGGAATATTCCACTAACAAGTGGGATTTCCAATCTGCTGAAATCCCCAAAAAGAACATGTCGCAGGTCTCCTCGATAGTGCATCGGCCACAATGTTCTTCTTCCCCTTGACATACTCTATGTCAAAGTCGAATTCTTGTACCTTAATCACCCATGTCTATTAGCGCTCATTGAGGTCCTTCTGCTCAAGGAAATACTTCAAACTGTTGTGATCGATCTTGACCATGAATTTTCTCCCCACCAAATATTGTCTGAACTTGGTCAAGGCATGCATGATTGCCAACATTTCCTTGTCATAAATGGAGTACAACCTCTCAGGTTGACTAAGCTTCTGAATCTCAAATACAATGGGGTGTCCTCCCTGCATCAAAACTACACCGATCCCTTTGTCAGATGCATCACACTCTAGTACAAATGGCAGGGTGAAGTCTGGTAGTGCCAACACTGGACAAGTTCCCATGACTTTCTTCATGTGATCAAAAGCTTCCTGTGATTTCTCGGTCCATATGAAGGCCCCATGCTTGGTAAGATCTGTCAATGGTGCTCCAAGCTGAGAAAAACCCCAGATGAACCGCCTATAATAGTTGCACAGCCTGAAGAAGCTCCTCAATTCTATCACGTTCTTGGGCGTCGGCCAATCCAGAATGGCCCTGATCTTCTCTTAGTGCACCTGTACCCCCTTTGCACTAATGATGTGGCCTAAGTAAAGCATCTCTGTCATACCAAACTTGCACTTGGACTCTTTGGCATATAATTATTGTGCCTCCATGATGCTCAATACCTCATCCAGGTGCCCCATATGCCCTCGCCATGGCCGGCTATAGATCAAGATGTCATCGAAGAAAACCAAGACTGATTTCCTTAACTGATCCCTGAATATATGGTTCATGCAAGACTGGAATGTAGTGGGTGCATTGGTTAGCCCAAATGGCATAACCAGGAACTTGAAGTGTCCAAAATGACATCAAAATGTCGTCTTCTTTATGTCCTGCTCTCGGATGCTGATCTGATGATATCCGGAGCGTAGATCAATTTTTGAGAAGAAAACTTCCCCATGCAGTTCATCCATCAACTCGTCAATGCGTGGGATAGGGTATCGGTTCTTGATGGTTTTCTTGTTCAAGGCTCGGTAATCAATGCACATCCTCATGGTGCCATCCTTCTTCAGAACTAAGACAACTGAAGAAGCAAATGGGTTGTTGCTCGGTCTGATGTGTCTCATCGCCAGCAATTCCTAGATTGCCTTCTATATCTCATCCTTGAACCTCCTAGGATGATGATAGGGGGGGGGTGATCATAGGTTTGGCCCCCTCCTCCAACTCAATGGTGTGCTCAAACCCCCTGTCAGGTGGTCTCCCTGGTGGAATTGCCTCAAAGACCTGTTGATGTCATCCCAATAAATTCTTAATCTCTGTATCGTATTGTTGTTGACCTTCTGAATCCTTCTAAGTAGTGATCAAGCATTCTGCGGCATATGCTACCTCCCCATGTATAAATATCCTCTCCATCCTCTTGGCTAAAACTGTCCTGGGTGCTCCTTTCGACATACTTCTTAGAACAACCTTCTTCCCATCCTGATCTTTGAATCCCATTTCCAAGGTTTGGTAGTTGGTAGTGATTTTTCCAAAGGTAATCATCCACTAAAATCCTAACACCACATCTGTGTCCGATAGGTCAACCACATCAAATGTGTCTCTCACTGTGTAGTTTCCTAACTTCATCTCTAAGTTTGGAACTCTGTCCAGACACTCCACTGTGTGTCCATCTGCTACCGCAACATCAAACCCCTCAAACTCCTCTGTCTGAAGTTCCCATCTCGATACTAGTGAAGCGTAGATGAAGTTGTGGGTGGCCCCACCATCTATCAGGGAAATTGCCCATTGCCGCTAGATAATCCCTCTGATATGGAGGGTATCATACCTAGGAACACCAGAAAGGGTCTCTATGACACCTCCCTTTGTTGGTTTCTTCATGTTAGTCTGTTCTGGCGATTATGGGACTAATGGAGGATAGGCTCCTGCTAGTGTCGGTGGTCTACGAGGAGGTTTCTCCTCTACTGGTGCTGACTCCTCCTCTGAACTAGTGGATCCACTGTCCTTCTCCTCCTCCTCACTGTCCACGATGTTTGTTGCTACCTCAATATAATGAATCTCTCTCTTGACCATGCACTTGTGGCCTAGGACCCAAGGATCTTTGCAGCTAAAGCAAATTTTTTTCCTCATAAGCTCTCGCCTAGTCTCATCATCCAAATTCTCCTTGTCCTTCCATTCTCTCTGAAATAACTTTCTGTCTTGATCCCTCTGGGGCACAAATGGTTTGGAGAAATTTTTAGTCTTTGGCACTGAGTCTTCCAGATCTCGAGTGCGAAGGATGGCATCCTGCAAAGTGGGAGGCCTGTATGCCTTCAACATCCTCTCAAAGGCTCTATGAGTCCTTCTGTGAATAGAATGATCAGCCTGAGATCTTATATATCTGTCACTGCCATGGCTACCCACTGAAACTCTGTGATGAACGCCTTTGTTGTGTCAGTTTGTCTCAACTGGGCTAGATCCCTTAAGTGTATCTCGAGATCCTTCCTGTCAAACCTATCCATGAGCCTATCTATAAACTCCCTATAGGAGATGATGTGACTGTGACCCAATGTCACTAGTCCATGGTACCACCACTCATGTGCCTCACCCTCCAAGTGTAAGGTCGAGAAACTGATGGCCTCTATCTCGGTCATCTAGTTGAGCTTGTAATACGTGTATAGCTTATGTACCCAAGCTCTGGTGGTGTATTTGGACGATCCGTCGAAAGAATGGATGGTGAGTTTCCCAACTTTTCATATGAAATCAAGGTTATGCCGCTGTTGTTTTTGTGGTCCCCCCCTCTGCGACTCTCTGGGGTGGTTCCTGAGTCTAAGTCCACAGTACTCGACTAAGGTCATGTCCTAATGGAAGTCATGACCCAATGCTGCATACTCCCTCCTATACTCTGCAATTTCGTCGGCATGAGTGGGTGGCCTCTGTGGTATCGGTGGTGGTGCTTCTACCGGGGGTGCCCTATGGAAACTGGTAAACAAGGGTTTGGGAATCCTACTTGCAGAGGTGTATGTGTGAGAGGGTGATTGGGGTCTACTGCTTGCTCCTGATTTCCCCTATGTTTCATGCAGGACTTGTGTATCTTGGGTGCCCACTCTAGCCAATCTATCAACCACCTGTGCCAAGGACTGAGACATGGTCCATTGACTAGCTAACATATCGTTGATAAACTGCATGAAAGTTGCCTTTGGATCTACGGGGGCCTTGTCACTGCCCTCTGGTCACTCATATCTGTCTCCTAGCATCCTCTCTGCCTTGCGCTCTGCCCTTCTCTCTACTTCTCTGTGTGCCTCTTCCTCTTCCTATGAGCTAGGAGGAAAAGGGGGGAAATCAATCCTATGCCTTCTTTCCTGATGCCTATTGTAAGTAACATATTCATCACCTACGTGTTCATGGCCCTCTGGGTCTTTTGTTGCACTCATTGTCTTTAGTCACAGGTTGGCAGGACTAAGGCTCTGATACCATTGTAATGTTCCTGACTTGGCTAGTCTAGGAAACATTGCTAATGTGTGTGTAGGATCAAAGGTTTACAGCATATAAATGATCATACAAATAATAAATGCGACAAAGGACTACAAATTTTGTATTATTATATCTCTATGGATTACAAAATGGTTGAATGCGGCTGAATAAACTGACAATACTCGACTAGATAAACAGACAAAGGATCTTATCTGGAATACAAATAAGCAACTGCGGCTGAATAAAATAACAACACTCGGCTAGATCAAAAGACAAAAGGATCTTAGTTGGAATACAAATAAGCAACTAAAAGATAATACCCGGAATACAAGAGCACTGCGGAATTAATGAAGAATGATGGAAGACCTGGATGATCCTCCCAGTGACTAGGGTGTGTCTTTCAACACCAAAATCATCCAACTGGTGTCTTCCTCCTGGAATACACTGAACGATCTCTCCTGAGATGCACCTCTTCTACTCAATGACAAGTCATAATCTGCATAATGATGAATTAGGTCACTGACCCTTCCTTTATAGCTTTCCAAAACCCTAAATCATGTTGAAACCCTAATTCACTGTTGACTTCCAAAACCCTAAATCACTGCTGAAACCCTAATTCACTGTTGACTTCTATTTTTAGCTCATAATGACTTAAAAGCACTTTTAACCCTTTTTAGTTCAATGTCACTTTCCGAATATAACACCTATGACTGGAGTGACCTCTAGTAACCCTGTTTACCCCTCTTTGGCCCTGTCTATAGTCTAACGGGGCGGTTTAGACCATTAAGCCTCATCTTCTAGAGCTCTTATTTGGAAAGGGACAATACAATGAGCATGAACATGTTGAAGGTTTTGATCAGCTGGAAAACCTAGAAGTTTGTGTTGATATGGAAGCAATCCTGCAACCAACTCAAACACAGCAAGTTGAGGCAACCCTGCAACAGAGTCAAACATAGCAAGCTCCTCAGAAAATGATATTCAAAGTCCCCAAGGTAAGTGTTTACAGCAAGAGAAGCAGTTCAAAGGCCATGGGCACCAGTGATCGATAGAAGTTTGTGTTGATATGGAAGCAATCCTGCAACCAACTCAAACACAGCAAGTTGAGGCAACCCTGCAACAAAGTCAAACATAGCAAGCTCCTCAGAAAATGATATTCAAAGTCCCCAAGGTAAGTGTTTACAGCAAGAGAAGCAGTTCAAAGGCCATGGGCACCAATGATCGGTAGACTTCTCCTAAGAAGATGAAGATCACACAGTCTTCACAGATAGTGAATTTGGAGGAGGAAGAGCCCAGAGAACCAGTAAATACAGATATGGTGGAAAGTGGCACTAGAACTATAGAATTTGAAAAGGAAAGAAAGCTCCAAAGTGAAGGCATCTCACAAACATATAGCAGCAAAAAACACATCTTTGATAAAGCATCTGGGGCAGCGTATGAATCTAAAGAAGATTTCGCAAAACAGTATGTTGAGAAAGGAAACATGGCTCTGGGTGAGATGAGGGATTTAGTCCCTGAAGTGGAAACGATTTTTCAGCACAAATCTTCTTTGTTCATAGTAAGGGATATTGAGAAGAGGATATTTAATATAGCAGTTGCAGATGAAGACAAAGTATCTGAGATCAAGATAAGGTATGACAACATCAGTGCTCCAAAAAAAGTCAAATTTCATAGGAATACCAGTGATATGTTGTATTTTGATTACTTGATTTTAAGCCTGAAGAATTCAAAGTTGTCATCTTATGCAATAAAATTGGAAGGGAAGTTGAGGCGAGAAAAATAATCTAGTAGAGCTTGGTAGACTCAGGTCAAGAGGCTAGAATATGAAGTCCCCCAAGGGGTGAAATCCTCATTGGATGAGAAGGACAAATTTATTCAAAGCTTGAAGAAGAAACTGAAAATGTTTTCCACAGAGCATCCACAAACAACAGAGTTGGTTTCTCTGGAACAGGAAAAAGAAGCATTTTGACAAGAGGCATTGGACTACAAAGCTAGGGTGTTGCAGCTAGAGCAAGAAAAGATGAAATGGTCACAAGACAAAAAACAATTGTTGAACAGGATTGTAGTTGTACCTCCCACTACAGAAGCTAGGCCAAATACTGAAGGACTTGTTCAGGATATTTCACAAGTTAGCCTGAAAGAAGGGGAAATTAAAGGGATGAAAGGGAGCATGGATAAATTGAAGTAGAAGGTACAAGCAAAGGATGAAAGAATGGCTAAATCTCAAAAGGAGAATCAAGCCTTATAGGAAAGGATAGATGAATTGAATATGAGATTAATAGGCAAAGGAATGTTGCAGGGAGCCAAGCATATCATCTGGGATTCTATAGCTTCTGAAGCTTCCAATCTCAAAGTGTATTTGAATTTCATCAATGATAAAGACAGCATAGCCATCACAGCTAGAAGCAAGTGCACTGTTGTGAATGAAACTTTAGCAAAGAAACCATAAGACTGGTCTCAAAATGCCATAAACCTAATCAACTCCATCCCTACTTTAGAACTTTAGACCATTAGAGTCAAAGATATAAATACATTGATCATCTAGGCTAGGAAGGTTATTGCTAAACATAACCTGTTGAAATCAATCCAAACCAAGGCAACACAGATGGAGAAAAGTGTGCAAGAGTTCAAGGATTTGTTTGAAGAATTGTTTATTAAATGCCTCCCACCATTTTGGGATGGAAAAGGAAAGTTATATGATTAGGAATAATACAATGCTTGCCTCACTTAGTGTAGAATGGATCACTCCAAGTTTGAAAGCCTGGAGGAAAACCTAGAAGGAGCAACCCAGGTTGAACATATGATTACAGATTTTGAGATTTAGAATTAGTTCAAAGCAGTGAAAATTAGACTGCTAGTCATGATATATGCCTCTTTCATTGACCTGGAGATCCCGATCAAAGAAATGATGGATTATGATATCCCTTTTTACTTGCAATGGAAGGAGATAGTATGGCTGGGTAAGACAAAGTGCAGTTTTCCAGGGTCCAGTAAATGACGCCCAGGTGTCACTGAAGATGGTAGACCACGTGGAAGACTGGGGCATAGCAAGTGGTGAGGAAAGAAACTGAAACGTCAAAGGAATCAGAAGCCAAATCATGAAACGTTTTCTTGCCAAATTATTGTAATCAGTTTCAAAAGCCAAAACTGTCATTTGTAATCATTGTAATCAATTTTAGGAACTGAAACATTTCATTTCAATTATTGTAATCAGTTTCAAACTGAAGGAACTCAAATTGTATAAATGTTAGGGGCTCCAAATGTATTAGTGTTGGCAGAAGTGCAAGGGCACAATTTTAGCTGGCCTGAACTTAATTTGTAATTTTCTAAAGCTGAATTGGATACACATGCAGAAGTCTTGAAGTTTCCATGAAAAGATTCTAATGGTGGTGATATGAGTTTTGTCTCCTCTCTTTGTATGTATTTCTTGTATTTGTTTATTTCATTTTCATTGTCTTCTGTTTAAATTGGATATTCAAAGGCTCGGAATTCATCTTGTGATGCTCTCGGCTGAAGCAATTTAAACTGTGTTAAGTTCTTCCTAACTAATTCAGAATTCATTTATTTAATGCTCTGGTGCATTTATATGTTTTCTTTTCTTCCTACACTCTGCAAATTTACAAATTATAACTCATATTTATCGCCTCATTTATCCTTTATCCTATGGAGAGTTCTACTAGTCGGTTAGTGTTTCCATTCATTTAAACAATAAAACCTACCCATTGATTGTCAAAGAAACATCAAGTGACACGAAAGAGCCCTCTCTGAGCTGAACAGTAGTCCCCAGCCCTAAATTTGGTTTGTAGGTTAACTCTGTCATTTATTTTATCAGTCGAACAAATTTATAGAGTGCTAACATTCTGGCGTCATTGTCAGGGATCGAAAGTGAAATCTTCCCTGGGAAAAGAATGACCTAAAGCTTCAGGTTTGTTTACTGAGGGTGACAGTGAATCAAACACCTTATTGGTTGAGACTAAATTTACCCTGGCGACTCCATTATAAAGAGACTGGTAGCAAAAAGTAGTTTGAGCTAGAAATCCTAGCTCCCAAGAGAATTCATACCAGGAGAAACCCAGACCCAGAAGCAGTGATCCATGTGTCTGATCCTGAGAAGATTGTACACAAAAGAAAAGAAAATCCAATAAGCCCAATTTTGTTTCTAAACAGATATCTATCATTGCCCAAAGATGGAGTGACAAGCGTTGAATACCTTGATTTTGATTTGAAATTTGAGCAAACTCTATTCAGGACTAAATCTGAGTCTTGTTTGAACAAGATCATATTTGATGAGAAAAGGTTCCAAGATTTAACTTTAGCTGAATCTACTAAACCTCTTGTGATTTCTACTCAGAACCAACAGCCACTTCATGTTCTTACTGCATCAATGGAAGTTGGTTTGCCCCTCTTGTTCTACCTACTCAGTTACATGATTTTCCCCAGGAGTATAATTAGGGGATTAAGTTGTATGATGTCGAAGGAAATGTGTCATCCCAAAAACACTTAGACTGGTTCAATGATTTTGTAGACTTGGAAGAAGTAGATTTTGAAGATGCAAAAATGAGGTTGTTTGCACAAAGTCTTGCAGGAGAAGTCAGAAAGTGGTTCAGAGCTCTCCCAACAGCAAGTATCCTAAATTTTGAATCCTTTGAAATGATTTTTCTTGCAAAGTGGGGTGACATGAAAAAACCCCTTCAGTTTTTAACCCAATACAATAGCATGAGAAGGTCACCTAATGAAACAATCCAAGAATTTTCAGCTAGATCTGCTCAACTTAGATATGTTGATTCCTTTGAAAGTGATTTTGTTTTGTTGTTGAGGGAAAGAATATCTACTTCACTAGATGATATGATGAGTGATGCAATAGAAGTTGAAGTAAATTTAATGGCTTCAGGAAAGATCAAATATAATTCTGACAGGGACGTGAACAAGGTTCAAGATAAGGCACAGCCTTCAACCTCACAGTCATCAGAAGAGAGGTTTGAAATGATTATGTAGACCATGGAGTGGATGTCTTTAAATAATAAGCCTAACACCAGAGAACATGCTGATGTTCTACCCAGAAACCAAAGGAGACTAGCAGTTCCACAAATTAGACAAAGGGATCAAAGGAACCAAGGTGATCAACAAATAAGACCTCATTTTCAAAATAATTATGTAAATGAAAATTTTGAAGACAATATGCATTGATGTGATGGTGCTGAAACATAGGTGTTTCTAATTAAAGAAGAACATGATCAGTTCATGGATGCAAATGAAATATTCATGCAGGATAATGATGAGAGGTTGTCGGCAGAAAAGGAAGATTACCAAACAGGGTTGAAGCATGCCATCATGAAATTCCATAAACAATATAATCTTCGAAATAAAAAGGTGCCTACAAATCCTCCAAAGGGAAATCCTACCAAAGAAGCTCAAAATAATATACCTTCTTCAAAACAACCTAAGAAGGACTCTGTTGCAAAAGATGTTGTGGAGAAAGGAAAGAAGAAGGAAGAACCTCAGAAGAAATTACCTGAAATAAGAAAGGAGACAGTCATCAAAGAGGTAGAGAAAACCTCATCTTCCTTTAATTTTGAAAGTGTGGCCAAAATTAAAATCTATGTACCATTCAATGAGTTGATAAAGAATAGTGAATATAGAAATCAGATCATCAAGAAGATCAAGATGGAAGAAACTTCTGATACTTTGAACATACAAGATGATCATCCTGCCATCTTGTTTGGCCCACGTGTAGAGGAGAGTAGTGATGTTAATGAGGTTCCCCCTTTCTATTTTAGTCTGAAGATTCACGACATGAATCTGCACAATGCTATGTTGCATTTAGGAGCATCCCATAATTTTGTGCCCAAAGTGGTAATGGACCAATTGGGCCTGAACATTACAATGCCTTACAAAGATCTTTTCTCCTTTGATTCAAGGAAGTTGAAGTTCCTGGGCCTAATCAAAGATTCGATGGTATCTTTGTCTCAAATTCCAACAAAAAATATGGTCATGGATGTAGTGGTTGTTGATATCCCTCCTAAGTTTGGCATGTTGTTATCTAGGTCATGGGCTGCAAAGTTGAAAGGGACTCTCCAAATGAATATGTCATATGCCATTATCCATGTTTTTGGTCAAGATAGGAGATTGTACATGGAAGTTTTGATCAAATCCATGGTCAGTAACAAGTCCCATCCAAACAACCATCCCATTTACTCTGTGGATACTGAGATTGGTTCTTCCATTTTCTTTAATGATTCGAGTTTTGAAGAGAAAGGGATAGAGATTGTATTGATGTCAAAGACCAATCTGATCAACAAAATGAGGAAATTTCATAGCATCAAAATGATGCAGAAAATCGGATGTGGAATATGAGCTTCGATGGAGTTTTCAACAGAGAAGGAGCAGGGGTTGGTGTGTGTATTAACCTCCCCAAAGGAAATACAAAACTATGTTCTTATAAAATTGCTTTCAATTGCACAAACAACATGGCTAAATATGAGGCATTAGTGTTTGGATTGAATACTTTGAAAGAAATGGGTGCTAAGAGAATAGTTGTACATGGAGATTTTGAGTTGATTATAAATAAGATAAAGGGTATATACCAAGAAAAATATCCTAGGTTGAGGGCCTATAGAAATATAGTTCTTGATCTTCTTGAGAAATTTCCAGAGTATAATCTTTCAGTGATTCCAAGAGGGCAGAATCAGATTGTTGATGCACTGGCTACTTCAACCTCAGTCTTCAAAATTCCAATTTTCCCTAACAAAAAATATGAGATTGAGGTCAAGAATAGGCCAGCAATACCAGATAATATTAAGTACTGGCAAGTTTTCGAAGATGATAAACAAATAGAAAGGTTCCTCGAGATGGAGGATGAATTTGAAAATTTGAATATTGATGAGGAATATTGTGGTGAAGAATAAGATGCATTTGTGTTCACAAATGATGATTATTTCAAGAATCGGATTTTTGGTAAAGATATAATGCAACTAAAATATAACATCATTCCCAAAGGCCTGGTCCCATTGGAGAAACTATTTGACAATAATGATGTGGCCAGGAGTCCTAAAATAACTGTAAATGATGGAGATGTTGAAGATTGAAACATTGGGACTCATGAAGATCCCAAGATCATTAAGTTTTCCAAGACACTTAGCCCAAAGGTCAAGCAAAGTTATATCAATTTAATGAAATAATTTCCTGATGTTTTTTCCTGGAGTTATGAAGATCTGAAATTTTATGATACCAAGGTGATTTAGCATGTGATTCCAATCAAAGAGGATCATAAACCTTTCAAACAGAAATTAATAAGAAATAATCCATTGTTACTGCCCTTGATTGAGAAAGAGATAAAGAATTTGTTTGAAGCCAAGATCATAGTGTCTCTGAGATTTTCTAAGTGGGTGGCCAATATGGTACCTGTCAGAAAGAAGAGTGGAGAGATCAAATTATGTGTAGACTTTAGAAATCTGAACAGAGTATCCCTCAAGGACAATTACCCACTGCCTAAGATGGATCACAATCTATAGAAGGTGGATGGCTCTCAAAAAATGTCAATGTTAGATGGTTTCTTTGGGTACAATCAAATCATGGTACATCCTGATGATCAGGAAAAAACATATTTTACAACACCATGGGGCACCTTCATGTATGCCAAGATGCCTTTCGGGCTCATGAATGCAGTAGAAATGTTTCAAAGGGCTATGGATATAAATTGTGTTGATGAGAAAGATAAATTTATTGTTATTTACTTAGATGATATCACTGTGTATTCAGTTTCTGATGAAGAACATCTTAAACATCTAAGAAGGAATTTTCAAAAATGTAGGAAGTTTGGCATTTCATTGAACCCAAAGAAGTCTAATTTTGGCATGGAAGAAGGGAAGTTGCTTGGTCAAATTATTTCAAAAGAGGGAATAAAGATAGATCCTAACAGAGTTGAGGGAATCCTAAAAATTGGCACACCCAGAAGAAAAAAAGAAGTGCAATCTTTCATGGGGAAAGTGATTTTTCTGAGAAGATTCATCCCTAACCTAGCTGAAATCATAAAGCATATCACTAACATGATCAAGAAAGGAAGTGGGATAAAGTGGACCCCTGAAGCCAGAAAATCCTTTGAATATATTAAAGTGGCATTCACTAAAGCCCCAGAGATGGCCAATCCTAATTTTGAAAAAGACTTTATATTGTTTTCTTTTGCCTCAAAGCACACCATTGATGGTGTTTTGTTACAAAAAGACGAATAGAATTTTGAGAGGCCTATAGCATACTATAGCAGGACATTGATGGATTCCCCATTGAAGTATGATATCATGGAAACGCAGGCATATGCACTGGTCAAGGCCCTAAAGGATTTTAGAGTTTATATCTTGCATTCTCATACCACTTCCTATGTGCCCAGCAGTTTTGTGAAGGACATTTTAACTCAGCCTGATCCTAAGGGGAAAAGGGGCAAATGGATAGTTGTGTTGTTGGAGTATGAACTTGAGATCAAACCTACCAAGTTTATCAAGGGGCGGGGACTTGCTAAGCTGATGGCATAGACAAATTGTGAGCTCTTGGGAATTAATTTCATTGTTGATCTATCAGCAGATTCAAAAGAACAAAAGGCCCCTCAAGTATCCCAAAAATTCCTTGACTCCCCATGGTATGTTGACATTATTTATGTTTTGAGAAATTTGTAGGCTCCTCCTGAATTGAGTAAAACCAAGGCCAGGTTTTTAAAGCTAAAAGCAGCAAAGTTTTGTATTGTAAATCAATCTTTGTATTGGAAGGATCTAGGAGGAATGTTGCTAATTTTTTTGTTGGAGGGAGAAGTATAAAATACCATCAGAGAGTTTCATAAAGGTGACTGTGGAGGGCACCATTCTTGGAAAACTACTATGCACAAGATACTGAGAGTTGGGTTATATTGGCCTAGCATTTTTTCTGATGTTTACAAAGAATTTTTGAGTTGTCACGAATGCCAATTTTTTTATGGAAAGAGAAAATTGCAGCCTTTTCCCCTGAAGCCTATCCTTGTTGAAGCACCTTTTAGACAATGGGGCCTTGATTTCATGGGATAAATTCATCCACAGTATTCATCTCAGCACAAGTGGATACTGACAGCCACAAATTATTTCACCAAGTGGATTGAAGAATTTCCCACCAGGCAAGCCACAGATATTGTTATCATTCAGTTTTTGGAGAACAATATTTTCTCTAGGTTTGGCTATCCAACCAAAATCATTACAGACAATGCAGTAGCATTTAATTCCAAAAATATGGAAAAAAATTGCAGTGATTACAATATAACTCTTGGCCATTCCACATCTTATTACCCTCAAGGTAATGGGTTGGCCGAACCATCCAATAAAATCTTAACCAGAATTATCAAGAAGTTGTTGCAAGATAACAAAAAGGATTGGCACAAGAAGCTCATCCATGCATTATGGGTTGACAAGATCACTACTAAAAGGTCTATTGGCACTTCACCCATCCAGATTGTGTATGGCACAAAGGCAATATTTCCTACTTCATTAGGATTTCCAGTGATGATATTGTTACAGGAGCAAGATGTTGAACCAGATGCCACCCAAAGGAGAACAGATGAACTAATCAATGTCCAGCAAACAAGAGAGAAAGCCTTCAACAACTCTCAACTACACCAAGACAGGATTAAAAAATATTTTTACAGGCATGCTAAGGAAGATGATCTCAAAATTGGGGATTCGGTGTTGAGATGGAATGCCAGGAATGAAGACAATGGAAAGCATGGTAAATTTTCCCATCTATGGTTGGGACCTTTCAAAATCGTGGCATATCATGGAAACAATGCCTATCTGCTACAGGAACGTAATGGAGATCTTGTTGGAGGAGGACCTGTGAATGGCAGGTTTCTCAAACATTATATCATTTAAAGGAATTTTCACCCTTTACATTCATTGTATATAACCATTTTTGTCTTTCAGTTGAAGAAATTGGAATCAAATCAGCAGAAATTGAAGCTCAAAGCGAAGGCCCTAAGTTATGCTAAGTATAATTTGAGTTTGGTGAATAAGATGTTGATAAATTTAGTTGCAAGAGTAAAATAAATCCCAATGGGTAGGCACTTGGTCTGACATTATTTTCTACCTCACTAGGAGGATATCATCCCCAATTGGAGCCCATGTTATCACCATTAAAAATTTTGTGTGAAATCAAGATTTCAAGACTTAGCGAGGTGCTAAATCGGTTTGGAAGCCCGACAAACTAGAGAAGGGGGTAAATATGGCAGGAAGAGGCTAAGCCTAGTGGGGGCGCTAAGGTTATGGGACCTGATACGTTGTATATCGCAAGCACTCCATATCGACGATCGGGGATCATTTCAGGGGGAGAAGTTGTGCGGAGGATCATTTCATAAAGAGAAATCTAAACCGTGGTTTTCGGTCGAGACCATGTAGCGCCACCGGGTGCATTTCGGGGTGAGAAGCGGGTTGCCCCAAACCACTTCCTCACGCCCCAAAAATTTTGAAAAGTATATAAAGGAAATTTGTCATGTATTTTATTATTATTTCAAAAGACTGGACCATTTGAAAGTTGGCCCGACCACCTTCGTTCGACTACAGCTCAACAGTGCGCCATTGCATGCCATTTCCGCTCATTTCTAGGTATTTTTCATCACTGCCATGGACCCTATCATAACTTCAGTAACAGAGAAAGACCTTGTGTCGAATGAAGAAGCCCTAATTGATCAAGATTCAGATGTTTTTTACATCGAAATTACCATTTCTCCCATATGTGTGTCCAGAAGCTATATGCTTGATAATGTAGGAAGGTGTATACCATTCCTTGAAGCAGTCTAGGCCACCATAGTCCCTCATGCTGTCGAAGTCGCTTTCCCTTTCCCCGAATTCATAGGTTGGTGCACAGAGCAGTATTCACAAGAAGAAAAATTCATCGTCAATAAACAGGGGTCTGAGGTCATGTGTAGGGTAGAGATTTTATCAATTTGAGATGCCCTTAGTATACAAGAGTCTTTCTCTGCAGTGTATGAACCTTTCAATGAAGAAAATCTAAATAGGGTATACAGAGAGTGTCCATCAGAAGTCACAGATCTGTTTTTACAGACAATTGTCAAACCAAAACATTTTTCAGAGAGTCTGTCTTTGCCAATGAATGTGAGCATAATGGAAATTGAAGTCCAATGGGTATGTTCCCTTTTGAGTCATGTCTTAGGTCGAGATAATGACAAACATGTGTTCGAATTCATGCTCGGTTTCCTATTAGTATTTTTCAAGTTAGAGTCTGGTCAGTCAGTCTGTATCAGTTTTGATCAATTCATAGCTAATAATATCCATAAACATCTAGTGACGTTTCGCTCTCTAAGGCATTTCAGATATTACACCTAGTTGTTGAAGATTTTCCTGGAAACCAATAAGAGAGAATTTCCTGAAGCAGCGTTCATATAAACTGAATGTAATAGGACTACATTTCTCATATTCATCAACAAAGTCATGTCCAGGGTTTACAGTTTGATTTTCAACACCAACCTACCTAGAGTTATGCATGACATGAGGAGCTATCTACAGCCAAATCCAGAAAACAAAGTGGGGGACTGGGTATTATTCATGCATTCAACAGTGATCTGGGTTTACGGTTGTCATGAATCCCCCTATCTATTTTCTATTTTTCTAACCCATAGAGTCTTTTCCCTTGAATTCATCAGGCAGAGAATTATATCTGAGATAGAGCATTTCCTGAAATTGCACAAAGCCTCCAACCTCAAATTTCCTTTTATCATTGGTCCCTTCATTGTTAAAACTAGATCATGCTTATCTCAAATTCAAGCAAAGCTCAAAGAGTTTGGTTTATCACAGCTACAGAGAAGAAGATATGATCCACATCAAATCATATCCAAGAGAAGATTGATGAACAAACAGGCCCCTTATAAGCATGAACATGTTGAAGGTTTTGATAAGCTAGAAAACCTAGAAGTTTGTGTTGATATGGAAGCAATCCTGCAACCAAATCAAACACAGCAAGTGGAGGAAACCCTACAACAGAGTCAAACGCATCAAGCTCCTTAGAAACTAATATTCAAAGTCCCCAAGTTAAGTGTTTATAGTAAGAGAAGCAGTTCAGAGGCCATGGGCACCAGTGATCAACAAACTACTCCTAAGAAAATGAAGATCACGCAATCCCCACAGATAGTGAATTTGGAGGAGGAAGAGCCTAGAGAACAAGTAAATCTAGATATGGTGGAAAGTGGCACTAGCACTGTAGAGGTTGAAAAGGAAAGAAAGCTCCAAAGTGAAGGCAGCTCACGAACCTTTAGCGGCAAAAAATGCATCTTTGATAAACCATTTGGGACAACTTATCAATCTAAAGAAGATTTGGCAAAACATTATGCTGAGAAAGGAAGCATGGCTCTGGGTGAGATGAGGGATTCGGTCCCTAAAGTGGAAAACATTTCTCAGCACAAATCTTCTCTATTCACAATAAGAGATATTGAGAAGAGGACATTTAATATAGCAGTTGCAGATGAAGACAAAGTATATGATATCAAGATAAGGTATGACAACATCAATGCTCCAAACAAAGTCAAATTTCATAGGAATACCAGTGATATGTTGTATTTTGATTGCCTGAGTTTAAGCCTGAAGAATTCAAGGCTCTCATCTTATGCAATAAAATTGGAAGGGAAGTTGAGGCAAGAAAAAGCATCTAGCAGAGCTTGGTAGACTCAGGTCAAGAGGCTGGAATCTGAAGGCCCCCAAGGGGTGAAATCCTCATTGGATTAGAAGGACAAATTGATTCAAATATTGAAGAAGAAACTGGAAATGTATGCCACAAAGCATCCACAAACAACAGATTTGGTTGCTCTGGAATAGGAAAAAGAAGCATTTCGACAAGAGGCATTGGACTACAAAGCTAGGGTGTTGCAGCAAGAGAAAGAAAAGATGAAATTCACACAAGAGAAAACAGAATTGTTGAGCATGGTTATAGTTATACCTCCCACTATAGAAGCTGGGAAAAATAATGAAGAACTTGTCCATGCTATGTCACAAGTTAGCTTGAAAGAAGGGGAAATCAAAGGGTTGAAAGGGAGCATAGAGAAATTGAAGCAGGAGGTATAAGAAAAAGATGAAAGAATGGATAAATTTCAAAAGGAGAATCAAGCCTTACAGTAAAGGATAGATAAGTTTAAGATGAGATTAAGAGGCAAAGGCATGTTGCAAGGAGCCAATCATATCATTTGGGATTCTATAGTTGTTGAAGCTGCCAAGTTCAGAGTGTATTTGAATTTCATCAATGATAAAGACAACATAGCCATCACAGCCAAAAGCAGGTGCATTGTTGTGAATGAAACTTTAGAAAAGAAACCATCAGAGTGAGATCAAAATTCCATAAACCTGCTCAACTCCTTCCCTACGGCAGAACTTCAAACCATTGGAGTCAAAGATAGAACTACATTGATCATCTGGTGCAGGAGGGTTAATGCTAAACATAACTTGTTGAAATCAGTCCAAACCAAGGCAACACAGATGGAGCAAAGTGTGCAAGAGTTCAAGGATATGTTTGAATAATTTTTTATTAAAGGCCTCCCACCATTTTGGGATGGAAAAGGAAAATTATATGATCGTGAAGAATATTACAACGCTCGCCTCACTTAGTGAAGAATGGATCACTCCAAGTTTGAAAACCTGGAGGAAAACATGAAAGGAGAAACCATGGTTGAACATATCATTACAGATTTTGAAATTCTGAATTAGTTCAAAGCAGTGAAAATTGGACTGTCAGCCATGACATATGCCTCTTGCATTGACCTAGATATCTTGATCAAAGAAATGATGGATTATGATACCCCTTCTAACTTGCAATGGAAGGAGATAGTACGGCTGGGTAAGACAAAGTGCAATTTTTCAGGGTCTAGTAAATGACGTCCAGGTGTCACAGAATATGGAAGACCACGTGGAAGACCAGGGCGGAGCAAGTGGTGAGGAAAGAAACTGAAACGTCAAAGGAATCAGAAGCCAGATAAAGAAACTTTTTCTTTCCAAATTATTGTAATCGGTTTCAAAAGCCAAAATTGTCATTTGTAATCATTGTAATCAATTTTAGGAACTGAAACATTTCATTTCAATTATTGTAACTGGTTTCAAACCGAAGGAACTCAAATTATATAAATGTTAGGGGTTCCAAATGTGTTATTTTTGGCATAAGTGCAAGGGCACGATTTTAGTTGGTCTGAACTTAATTTGTAATTTTCTGAAGTTGAATTGAATACACATGCAAAAGTCTTGAAATTTCCATGAAAATATTTTAATGGTGGTGATCTAAGTTTTGTCTCCTCTCTTTGTATGTATTTCTTATATTTTTTATTTCATTTTCACTATCTTCTGTTTAAATTGGATAGTCAAAGGCCCAGAATTCCTCTTGTCATGCTCTCAGCTGAAGCAATTTAAACTGTGTCAAGTTCTTCCTAACTAATTCAAAATTCATTTATTTAATGCTTTGATGCAGTTATATGTTTTCTTTTCTTCCTACACTCTGCAAATTTACAAATTATAACTCATATTTATCGCCTCATTTAGCCTTTATCCTTTGGAGAGTTCTATTGGTCAGTCATTGTTTCCATTCATTTTTAGAAGTTTGACTCCATATCCCTAAGTGTCCCTCACCTTCCTTGCCAGCAAATTTATAAAAAAAACCCACAAAACAACAAAACCTAGCCATTGATTGTCAAAGAAACATCAAGTGACATGAGAGAGCCCTCTCTGAGCTGAGCAGGCTAGTACCCATCTCTAAAGTTGGTTTGTAGGTTACCTTTGTTGGTTTTTTTATGAGTCGAACAAATTTATAGAGTGCTAACATATTCATGCAAGGTTTTTTAAGGCTTCTTGGAAGGAATTTCCATAAGGTGTGAATCCATCCATGTATATTTCTATAGTGTCATGGATGAGGTAAGAAAATATGCTCAAGATAGCTCTTTGGAAGGTTGCAGGAGCATTGCAAATTCCAAAGGAAAGGAACTTGTAGGAAAATGTACCCCAAGGACAAGTAAAAGTGATTTTATCATGAACCTCGGGGATAATTTGAATCTGATTGTACCCACTAAATCCATCTAAGAAAGAGAAGTATTGTTTTCCTGCTATTACATCTAGTACTTGCTTAGTTAAAGGAAAGGGGAAATGGTCTTTCCTAGTGGCTTTGTTGAGTTCTCTATAATCCACACACACTCTCCATTTTCCATTCTTCTTAAGCACAATAACCAAGGGTGAGACCCATTCACAATCAAAAATAGGATAAGTGAATCTTTCATCTAAGAGATTTTGTAGTTGTCCTTTGACAATGTCCTTTAAAGAAAGGGACTACATTAGGGAAAGGACATCAAGATCACAAACATAACTCAAGAAAGAAGAGATAATTTAGGAAAGGTTAACCAACCGAGTATTTATTCCTTCTTCAAGAGTATTTATACAATAGTGAAATGGTTGGAGTGGTTGTACCCGCTCCAACTAATAATTTGTTAAGCTCTCTTATCACATGCACCATTACATTACCCTTTATTACATATATATTCATATATTTACTCAATGCTTAATGTATAATGTGTGATGACTATTACAAGGGCCTAAGAGGGCTCCCAACAGAAGGCTTCATCCTTCTTTGAGGTTGTGTAATGGGCATAAATTCATCCTTGATGTAAATGTGATAAGTATAAATGTTCAGATGAATTCCTTTCGTGTCCCTGTAATCCTATGCAAATGTTGTAGTATGATTCTGAAGTATAGCCAAAAAAATTTGCTCATATTCATAATTCAAACTAGTGCTAATTTTCATAGTTTTTGAAGGACAAATTTCCATTGTTTTGATTATTGTTTTGTAAATATCGGAAATAAGTGAATCTTTCCATAAAACCTCTTTCAAATTAGTAGAAGCGTTAGACTATTGTTGTTGTTGTTGTTCATCAAAACCATCGATTTTTATGGCAACAAGGTACATATTTTGAATGAAATTGGAGATGAAATTATCTTCATCTAAGTTTTTCATGGCTAAGGTTGTTGCAATTGTGATGAGAGGGTATGTTATTTTCTGAAATATCTCTTATTCTTGTTGTCCTTCCCATATAGGAATTTATTCTTCAATTTTTGTCTTGGTAAGTGGTAGAGGACAAGTTGTTTTTTAGATTGACCATTAGTAATGGTCATATTCCCTGCCTTACATCTAATATATTCATATTTTATAGCCAACCAAGATCTTCCTAGAATGATATGGTATGCATTCAACTTATACTTGGTTTGAAGAATTAGGAAACTAGTTGGATACTCCCATGAATCAATATACACCATTACATCCTCTAGTACTCCCTCAGGATTCATAGTTGATCTATGTATTAAATTGGAGTATAGTAGGTATATGTATTAGCAATCCTTGAAGGCCTAGTCTAAGCATAGTGTCCTTTGTCAAGACATTGATGTTTACCCCTAGGTCTATCAAAGTGTTTTGGATGAGAATTTTGTTGATCTAGACATCTACTATAGGGTTGCCTAGATCTAAGTATTTAGGGACAAATACTCTTCCTAGCATAAGGTCTGCTAATTGGCCTATCACATTGACTATAGGAAAGTCCTCCTTATTTCTTCCAAGGTTTTTAAGGCATTAATATTTGATGAATTTGTTGTAGATAGAACACTTGTAATTGCTTGGCGGAGAGGAATTTTGACACATAGGTTTCTGATATCTCCTAGAAGGTTATTTTCTGAGGATGTGTAGATATTATTGGTGTCCATCCTTTCAATATATGGTGGAATTTTTTGAGGGATAGGTTGTTCTTATGGTGAATATTCCTCTCTCTCGGAATTAATTCCTTTTATAGGTACGGTAGTGGGAGGGGATTTTAGCACCTTCCCTAATATGAGATTGATCTCTTGAAGATCCACAAGGTAAGCTTGGTATGGAATCTCATTGTTATACACTAGTTGGACCTACCTATTATTTGGATTAGGAGTTGGTTGGGCAAGAAACTATAGTTTTTTTGGTGGTTATTGAACAATGCATGTGGAAGCATTGCTTTGTTGAGGTTGAGGGGGAGGAAATGCTTATCAATATTATTTTGGAGGTCTCTATTCCTGTGGAGGGTTATTCCATTGATGGTTTTGCATTAGAGGCTAGGATGGAAAGGATTTGTGGGAGGGATTGAAAGGTTGGAGTTGATTATGATATTTCCATTGATTTTTCATGGGCCAAGTAGATGTATTACGTGGATACAAGGGTTGGGTATGCATTTGTGAGTTATATCCACCAAAATACTGAGAATGTGTGTAGGGAATACCTAGTTGAAATGGCCTAGGAAACCCTTTTTGTTGAACTTATGCTTATGCTGAAAGTGGGGGGTTGAATCAATATAAGATTATTTTTACTTTAGATTACCATTCATCGGTCATTCATTAACAATAAATGCATATAAACTCAAATCATAGTACATAGAGTTTAATTTGGAAACCCTTGTGGGAGAAAACCACAAAAACTTATCTTTATAAATGTCTATAGGAACCAACCTACTAGAGACACCAATCTCTTCAGTTGAGCACCAACTCAGCAAGATATTGTGTAGTCACCAACCTACTAGAAACACCAATCTCTTCGGCTAAGCACCAACTCAATAAGACCTGTAAAGGAACCAATCCAAGATATTCATACACATAGTACTTTTGACTTCACCTGCATGCTTCATAATTCATGTATTTCACAACATCATCATACCCTTAACTTTCATTATCCAACACCTCTACCTACTTCATACCCCGGACATAGCTTCAAACCCTAGTTAGATTTAGACTTCATGTCCTAGTAAACCTCATAGAATTATTACCAGGATATAATTCCATACTGCAGCATCAAAACCTTAAAACATTACACTATTTAGCATCATAGACCTTATTTTTTCATGGTGCACCCTTAAAACTCCAAGAAAACTCCTCTTACACACCTTTAGACCCAAAGAATACTCCCCATATCCTCTTGTGCACATCGCATCTCTTCTATGCACTTGTACTTTCTCATCTTGCTTGGATACTCTTCAAATACACACATATTTCTTGTATTTATAGTGTTTTGTGTTCACTTATGGGACTGACTTGTAAAATTGGCTAGGTCGACCTGTACTTTCTAGTTGTATTGACCTGATATAATATTTCATATCTCAACATTCCTATGGATTTGGAGAGAGTTCCATTTACCATTGGAAAGGTCTCAGAATATGATTTTCAACCATATATCCTATGCTCCCATTTGAGCTAAGTCTTCAGAGTAAAAAGGCATTCAAAGATAGGGTATCCAAAATAAGTATCAAAAATACAAAAACAATATTTTGAACAATTTCCATCTTGCAATATTTATCTTGGACATATGTAGTATCCCCCTATCTTTGACATCAATGACAACAATATTTCCAACAATCTCCCCCTTTTTCATTGATGGAAACCCTTAGTCAATTCTATAATACTCCCCCTGTCTGTAACTCCCCTATCTGCAACTCTCCTTTTGTTTGCAACTCTTCCTCTATATACAACTTCCCCCCTTTTAAATCAATGGAAAAGGGTTGCCCCCCTTAGCTTGTGCTTCCCTTTACTGACAATATGAGAGGGATATCACTCCCAGCTTTCATTTGCTTGTCTCGTACAACATTTTTCTCCTTTGACTTCATCGAGAACATATACATTGCTCGAGGTTTTGTTTGCATTTTCCACTAATATTCTTGAACTGTATTTCCTTATCTCACATCCTTTAGAATGAAATGTGAGGTTGTAACTATTGGGTCGCCAAAGTACCATGTTTTTACCAACCTTTCACGTCACTTTCAATTCACTTTCACTTCACTTTTAACCATATTTCGCTTTCTCATACCCTTACATTAAACCATTTTCATGATTACATGGGTTTTAGACATATTATTTTCCAATGCATCTATTTTAGTGTTTTTGAGTGAATTTATGATTAAATATTGGAAAAATGACATGTTTACACTTATATATGAAAGTGGGATGAGTTTCATAATGTTTACAGGTGTATTTGAAGACTCCAACCAAGTCAAACTTGACCATCAAGACTCAAATTCGAATTTCGTTTTCAACCCTTTGAAGATTTGATGAAGATTTGGAGATCTACTCAAGTATCTTGGATGGAGATTAATCATGAAAGAAATATTTGTGAGAGGATTTGTAGAGATATCACTTGATATGTGTGAGCACATGGTTGTAACCAAATGAGACATTTGTGGATCTCGGAGAGATTTGTGGATCTAAGTTATCTTAAATTTTTGTATAAATAGGAGTGCCTCCTCCATTTCAAGGGGAGGACTCTTGGAGCATTGTATCCAACTTATGATGGAATAAGAATCAAGCTTTCTTTTCACATCAGTTTCCATTCTCTAGTTTAGATTTAGAATGCTTTAGTTTAT
>JASDQU010099842.1:485584-531602 GCA_032191745.1 Picea mariana
TTTTATTAGAATTATTTGATGATCTTGATTGTTGATAGGTTTTGTGAAACATCTTGAGAGGACCTCCTGAAAGGGAGCTAGTGTTTTCATGCCTACAACAACTAAGCCTTTTTAAGTGTATTTATTTTCAATGCATGAGTGTTTACTTGATGATCTTGATTGTTGATAGGTTTTGAAAAACATCTTGAGAGGACCTCCTGAAAGGGAGCTAGTGTTTTCTTTTCTACAACAACTAAGTCTTATTAAGTGGAATGAAAGAGTTAGGATTTGATTGAATTTTCTTAGATTAGAGTTAGATGCCTACTCCTGCATATATTTTGTTGGCATCATCACAAGCTTACGAGCATCCCTGGTTGATAATTAAATGAAATCAATTTAAGCAATTGAATTGCCCCAACAGTAACATTGATCACACATTTTACTAACACTTATAGTATTGTGGTTTAACCCTTCAACATACAAGACATTTTATGTTTGTTTCTTTCCATTATCAGGAATAATGGTACATTTTCCAACTATCCTTGCAAAAGCATTATCCCCAAAGGTAACATTGCTTCATTTTTCTTCCTTTAGGGTGAGAAATTTGTTCTAATCCCCTTTCATGTGTTTTGAACATCCACTATCAATGTACCATTGGCTTCCCTTGTCTTGAGCATATATCGCAAGTTCACATTCTTTCTTCTTCAATTCTTCTTGCTTCCTTTTCCACACCTTTGTGCATTATTCTCTATCCTTGGTAAGAACATATCCTTCCCTATTTTGTTTAGGATAATTTATTATGCTACTTATACAGTCACATGTTATGTGCCCATAGTTATTACACTTATATAATTCATTACTATAATCAAGTCGGGGAGCAAATGAATTGTAGTTTCTATCAACAAACCCATGGGAACTTCTGGTTTTGTTGCTCACATAACAATTTTTTGAGGTATTATAAGAACCTTTATTTCTATGTCTCACATGATCACTTCTTTCATAAGCTCTAAAATCTAGTGCTTTATTACCAAATTTATTGCAAGAAAAACAATAGCCAAGAAAGAGATTTTGATATCCGGTTGTGAAAGGCCTTTTTGGTGGAACAACTCTTCTGAACTCATTCTTGTTGTCCTTGTGAGAAGACTCAGGTTTCTTCTAGTCATCATTTCCTTTCCTGTTGTTGCTTTCATTGTTGATGGAGCCTTTGAGAATATTAGCATAGATTTTAATATTTTCTTCATTTTACTTTTCTAATGGCTTTGTGACCTTAGCAATTGCATCTCCCTCAAGGTTTTGTTGTTTTTTGTCATAGCCAAGACCTGTCTTGATGAATGGTGAACTTTGGTAACTGAGAATATCATCTAATATTTCATAACTCTTTCCAAAGTTCAAGATTCTACTCAATTGATCGGTTATTTTCTCTAGTTCCTTTTTTAAGGAAACGATTTCATCCTCTAGCTTCTCGCAATTTTCTTCTTTTTATTTTAGCTAGTTTATCACCACTTCTTCTATCATTTTTTCCTCTTCTAGTTGAGTCTTTAGGATGGTAATTGTATTATATGTTTCTTCGAGATCATGATCCTTATTTTCATGTTTATGCAATTTTTCCTTCTGCTTTATATTATTTTTTCTAAGCTTGTCTATTTCTTTTAAGGCACTAACGAGTTCTGCTTCAAAATATTATTCTTCTAAATATGGATTTTCTTTCTGATTGTCTTCATTTTATTCATCAGTAGGATTTGTTTCCATGGTTATGGAGAGAGATTCTTCTTCATCATCACTATCTTCCCTTTCTGCATATGGACACTTAGCAGCAAAATGTCATATTCTACCACAATTAAATAATTTGAAGGGTATCTTATCTTTGTATTTTTCGTGGATATTCCACTGAAAACTGTCGTGTATATCCCATAGGAATAGTTTGTCACAACAAATCTCATAAATAAAACTGAAATATACACTGTGAAGGTTGAATTCCTTTAGGTTTCATAATACTTAGTTATTTATTTTCTTCTTATGCATGAAATAGATAAATTACAGAAAAATAGAAAACAGTAAAGTGCAATCACATACCATCCACAAGATAGCATAAATATTTTCTCTAGGAAACCCTTGTGGGAGAAAACCCAGCTAGAAGGTGATGCTACTCCTATCTCTTTTCTCTAGCATCGAAATAATGCAAGTACAAAG
Organism: Picea mariana; assembly: GCA_032191745.1. Lineage (NCBI taxonomy): Eukaryota > Viridiplantae > Streptophyta > Pinopsida > Pinales > Pinaceae > Picea > Picea mariana. Next base: position 487,754 of record JASDQU010099842.1, read on the forward strand.
GACAAGACACTCTCTATGGAGTTACCTGAGGCATGTGGATTGTTAGGCTACTACCAAACATTAACCTCTTTTTTTATGCTCTCTAATTTCCCACTCTCAGTTGTTCTAATTTGTTGCACAACAAAACACAATAACATAGAATGGAACCCCTTCTAAACCTAGTGGCCTGATATTTAACATAGCCTGATAGCCATCTAGGGGTAGGTTTTTGAATTCCTTAATTCTTAATTGTGATAGGGTTTTTAACCTTATAGAATATTCTTGAAATTGCATATGTGGATAGCCCCATATGCATGAGTAACAAGGGATGACATGGCATCCTCTCATACCATGGTGGTCAACACGGTAGGTCAACTTGCGAGAGGAATAAATTTAGCATACAAGCTTTGATTGACATAATGTCTACATTGTTGGAAAGGCCTCAGAGTGTAGAACACCACCAAAGGGCTATGTGTAAGTTTTGGACAACAAAACCCCCCAAAAAATCATTTAATGTCTCAAAATGGATCTGGAAGGTTCCAGACCCCAATTTTCTAAACTGGGACCTGCCACTAAAATAGCCCTACAAGTTTATTCTTCCAATTTTTTTCCACTTTAAAATCATCAAGATATATGAAAAATAATATAATGGGAATATCAAAATTAACTTGTACCTTGAAGGGAGAGGTTCCTCCAAAATGGTTGCTTGATTAAGATGCGCATGTTGCTATCGACAGGTGTTGAAGAATGTGTGCAAAATTCTCCATCATTCCGCCCCTTTGTCGCACGAGAGCTTTCTCAAGCGACGGGTTAATAGAATCTTTTTCTCCATTGTCTTTCTTTTCTACCTGTGTCGAGGGTTTCTTGGGTGTGCAAGAGTGATTTTCCTCAAGAGAGAGAAACTCGAGACCCAACTAGCTATACTTGGACCTCGTCGGGGACATGTGCTAAAAAATGATCAAGAGCAGCCTGCTTTGATACCACTGATCCAAATTATTTTTGGAACGAAATGAAAGCAGAAAAATTACAATGAAAAACTCATGAAAATTGCCAGAAACAGAGAATACAGCAATACTTGATTTCTATTAATGAAAAAATTGTAAGGAGACTGTAAAAATATAGAGTGAAAGACTCACTAGAATGGTGGCAGCTTCATCGCTGAGAAGAGATGTGACAGCTACACTCATTCGCCGGAATATTATTACAATGAGGTTCTGAAGGCCTTTTTATGTTAAACAAGAATGCCAAAACCCTAGACATACAAAAACCTAACCCTAGGAGATGAAACACCAAAAGTCATGTGGGCCCTGTTTGGGTAAGTTAGTACATTAACTTCATGGGGTTGTAACTTTTGCATACGATCTTTGTTTTAGGTGTATGATAGCCCATTGGAAAGGTCGTTCAGATAAATACACATTATGCCATCAAACTCTAACTCCATCTAAGTTTGACTATGGAGAGACAAAAGAAAAACATTGTTTAGGCCTCCAAAACGGCCCTGAAAGTACATCAAGATGTGATGACATGAAAACATACAAAATAAGCCAATTGGATTAGGTGAGAGGCCACCAGTATCCACCTAGAATATGTGTAGGGATTCAAAAAGCCCCAGAAATGTATAACCCACAATTACAAATAAGTACATAAGAACGTGTTGAAYTAAAACCATATAAGAGGATTAAGTTAGAATAGGTGGGTGACCACCAATATCCACCTGGATCAAACATATTGTTGTGATCCAAGCTCTCTTCCAATCCACCAAAACTCCCAACCTGCCACACCACCGAGATGCAATAGTCCACAACTCATTGCCTGGATGGTCTRCTCCATGTCTCAAACTAGATACCATCTAACCTATTTCCACCTTCAAACATCACTATAGCTCCCTCTCAAAGCTAACTCCTCAACTCCCTCAGATTTGTCACCTGTGACCTTCCCGAAACAAGAACAACACTCCTCAAGTGTTATATCCAAAAGTGTGCCTCAGAGATGATCCCCTTCTCTTCATATCCCAAACTATGATACCATGTCAATTTTCACATGCAACTCTATGTGACTAATTTCAAATCTGAAAATTGCTTCCTAGTGATCTAATAGTAAAACCCTAGTTGTTATCACTGAACAACTTTACACTGAGATTATTGACTAAAAACATATGCAACGGAAACACAAAGATCATAAATGAATCATCAATACACATGAGACACAATTTCAATTCTATAATATTGTTATCATCAGAAATCCTGAGCGTAAGACTAGCCCTCCCAGTCAATAAAATATCACCAAAATCTGAGGACAACCTTATTTTCAAAAGTCACCAAAACTGAGAACAACCTTGTTCTCCAATAATTATACAAATCAAAAAAACAAACCTCAACAATATTATGGAAATATCCTCTACCCAATAATATGTTGTAGACCACATGTACAGCATGCTGACCTCACCTGTCAGCCTGTATGGATCTGTACCTTCCCATAAAATCATATACGCAATTCACCTTACTAGAAACCCACGTATATAGTATGTTTTCTCCAATGCAATATGTGTATACCCTATATTTGATTTGTCCTCCTGCAACCCGCGTAAATGTGTGCTTCATCCTCCTGCAAACCATGTATTGTACGAAAACAATTCTCCACATGTGCGACCTTCTTTACTTCTCTCTTTAGGGCCAGATTTTCCACCTTGTAGAGTTTCCCTTTGCTGAGATCACCAATCCTCCTAACACAAGTGCAAACTCACTTATGCTATATCCATCATATCTCACACACACACACACTCTATGATTTCACAATGACCTCTCTCCTTTATATACAAACCTTAGGGGTCACCATATAATCCCCTTCATAATTCAACATCAAATTAGGCTTTCCTTGTGGGTGTGAATCCCCAACACAATCCCACAAATCCCATCACCAGACCCATGAAGTCCCCACTCAAATCCAAGGGGTTTTTCACCAAACTGAAAGTGTGATGTGGTACCCACAGCGATTCTCACATGCCCAACACCTAGGGCCATGTGAAAATACCTTCCAGAAGCTACAAAAATCAACAAATATGTGCTCGAGATCTGTCTTCCAATGGTTAAACTATTTCTGAAGGAACTTGCTCTAAAACTAATTCTTGAACTTATGCTTATACTGAGAGGGGGGTGAACCAATATAACATTCTTTTTACTTTAAATGACAATTCATCAATCATTCATTAACAATAAATGCATATAAACTCAAATCATAGTACACAGAGTTTAATTTGGAAACCCTTGTGGGAGAAAATCACAAAAGATTATCTTTATAAATGTATGTAGGAACCAACCTACTAGAGACACCAATCTCTTCAATTGAGCACCAACTCAGTAAGACATGTATAGGCACTAATCCAATATCTCATACATAGATTACTTATGACTTCACCTGTATGCTTCATAATTCATGCATTTCACAGCATCATCGTACCCTTAACTTTCATTCTCCAAGGCCTCTCCCTGCTTTATACCCCAGACATAGCTTCAAACCCTAGTCAAATTTAGCCTTCATGCCCTAGAGAACCTCATAGCATTATTCCTAAAATATAATTCCACATTGCAGCATCACAACCTCAAAACAATGCACTTTTTATCATCATCAACCTTAATCCTTCATGGTTCACCCTTAAAACTCCAAGAAAACTCTTCTTGTGCACCTTTAGACCCCAAGAATACTCCCCATCTCCTCTTGTGCACTTCATATCTCTTCTTCGTACTTGTACTTGTTCTTCTTTCTTGGGTACTCTTCAAATGTGCAAATTCCATATTGTATTTATAGTGTTTTTGTATTTAGTTATGGGGTCGACTTGTAAAACTAGTTGGGTCAACCTGTACTTTCTAGTCCAGTTGACCTGACAGAGTCTTTCATATATCCTCATTATTATGGAGTTATAGGGAGTGTCACATACCATTGGAAAGGTATCAGAATAATATTTTCAACCATATATCCTATGCTCCCATTTGAGCTAGGTCTTCAAAGTGAAAATGTCTTCAAATATAGGGTATCAAAATTGAGTATCAAAAATCCAAAAACAATATTTCCAACAATTTCCATCTTGCAATGTTTATGTTTGACATTTGTAGTCTCCTCGTGTCTTTGAAATCAATGCCAACAATATTTCCAACACTTTCTCCTTTGGTTGATGAAGCATAACGGCTCCACATTTTCTTCAACCTCATGATCAGTAGCTTTAAGACATGGCAAAGAAGGACACTTATTAGTTGGATGTGGGTCTTCACAAATTTCACAAACTTATATAGTATTGAGTGGGAATTTATTAATAAGATGTTTCTTTGTGTATTTAGGACACAATGTCTAGAGCCCTCTATGTTTCTTAGTTTTTATTTATCTATAATGTGTCCATGTCCATGGATAGTGCATGAAAAATATCAATTTCATATCTTCCAATAATCCTCCTAATTCATTCTTATTATGAGTTGCATAGTTAGAGGATTATGTTACCATAATTTTACCATTCTTACCTTTCCTCCTTGTAGATCTAGAGTAGTTTTTGAATGATTTCTTGATATATTCATAATCTAGCTTGAAGATGTCTCCATGAATTCTTCTCTTACCCTTTGAGTAAGACAAGTTTTAGTGAATCGTCATTCAATGTGAAACTATGAGCTCTCTTGTAGCTAAGTTGGAACCTCTCCTCGTGGTCTTCAAAGGATTCATTTTCTCGTTGGGTCATCTTTAATATCCCATCTCTTGTGTCCTTAGCCTTGCAGTAGTCCATGTATCTACCAATGAAGGTTTTCTTCATTTAGTCTCGACTATTGATGTTGTTTCCTTCTAGTCTCGTGAACCATATCAAGGTTGATTCCTTCAATGTAGAGGGAAATAGATTGAGATTATGATCATCTGATGTATAGTCATAATTACTACAAAAAACTTCAAACTCAAAAAGGAAAGTGCCAAGGTCTTCCGAGGTAAGGTTGTGGAAATGGGGAAGAGTAAAAGGATTGATATATTTAATATTTGTTTCCCCATTGGTTTCTCTTATGGGAAACTCAAATATTTTAGGTTGGCCTCCATCATTGTCCATTGTATGGTGAGATGGGGATCCTCCTCCTTTTGAGGAATGTACAAAAAATCATGTTCCTACTTGGGGTAAGTCCCCAAATTCTTCAAGAATTATTTGGATGTCTATCTCACAGTCAACTTGCTAATGTGCTTTGTTGATTGGACTTGTTTCAATAGTGGGGGATTTCGTAAAAAAAATTACAAACATATTTCATGTCAAGGCATGCAATCTAATAATGTTCTTTTTCTTTTCAAAAATGTTGAAATATATGCAATATAATCAGTTTTTATTTTCTTTTCTTGACAAAAATAATGAAATGCATGCAAGATAGTGCTATTTTTTCTCTTTTTGAAAACAAATGATAGAATGTATGTGTTAGAAAAATAGGTGTGCTCATTTCACCATAGACAATATAACAATATTGTCACCCAACCATAGGGAAGCCACCCCCTAGCACCTTAACCTTGACAGAGAATAATTTTGGAAGCAAACCATAGGCCTAATAGCCAATCAAGGTAGCGTATCACTCTCCAGAGCTAGTGTACCAAGAAGAAATTCCAAACCATAACCAAGAGAGAGTCCAAGCCTAAAACCAAAAATACAAGTTGCAGTAGATGCAGTTGCAACTACTCTCTACACTTGTGCACAGCTAAATTTCTTTAATTGCAAGTGAGAGTTTGATAAATGAGCTCTAACGCTCTGTATTTATACTACTCCTTCTTAGTTGTATGGTACGACTTATCTTCCTGGGGGATAAAACTCAATATTGAATTAATCTATTTAGTTGACTTGTCTTCTAGGCTTATTGTTCAAAGCTTTAGGATCTCTCTTGCTTCCCGAAATATTCTAGTCTTTTCAAGGTTACACGTGGAGGTTAATACCTCTTATAGCTACCATAATATCAACACTCCCTCATAGCTAGGGAGGTATTCAAAGAAATGGTCTTGATCACAAACATACCATTCAACTGGTAGCATCATCATAGCCACACAGATTATCTCATGATTAAATCATGAGCACCATCATCATTGTCAGTATCATCTGATAGCATCAACTACATCATCTCTCAAAGCCATACTCCATCTGAGTAATCAGGCATGATGTTGAATAAGTTGCTCACTCCACAGAGTGATACAAGAACCATTCTTCTAATTCATACATATGAACTAGAAGAATAACTTTTCCAATAGATGTTGGGAGCCAGGCCATGGGCTACAAGGACTATTATTCTAATCAGGACATAAATCCTAGAAGAATAATTGTCCTGAACCATTTTCCTCCTGGATAATGTCTATCCACCAGCACACTGACTATCCATCTAGCTGGTAATCATTTCCAACACTACTGATAGTCTTCATGGAAATTAGAACAATGACATTCGATAGAACACAACTGTGTCTATCCATAGTAGTACACAACTACTATCCAGTGGTACACAACCACACCAAGTAGCACACGGCTACTTAACCAGTGACACATAGTCACAACCAGTGGAACACATCCACCACAGTGGAATAAAATGATTTTCTAGAGACATACAGTCTCCATAGTAATCGTATCATCTGATATCAACCTGCATAACAATATCATGATAAAAACTAAGTCATTTGAGCCATTCTTCCACTCACATCTGTGAGATCTGAAAGAGAATCTTCCCTCAAAAAATAAAACATCATCCAAGGGCTATTTGGACTATTCTTCTCAAGCATAGAAGAATAATTGTCCCTGATTTCTGAGCCTGGACCATTCACCTAACTGAGCCATTCCTTCGGCACTAATCATAGTGCAACATGGTGAGAATGAGTCTACCCTAGGGAATGTCTATCCATGATTATTGAACCTGGGCCATTCCTATGGCACTAATCATAATGCAACCTGGAGAGAATGAGTATTCCCTACTGAATGACTATCTGGACAATTTTCTAAGGAAATGAATGTCCTACACCAACCTTCAAAATAGACCATTCTTCGAAACTACTCACAACTGTGAACTTTGAAAGAATGAGTGCCTGGCAAGGCGGACCATTCTACTTGACCACTACTCAAAGTGACTGCCAAGAAGAATGATTGTCCTAGACCATTCCCCACATTGGCCACAAGGGGAATCATTGTCTATGGTACATCATAAATCTATCGAACCATTTTCATTATGAAAATGACTGTCTGATCTGGACCATTTTCCGAACTGGAAAATGCATGTCCGTCAGAAATCTCAAACCACTTTCCGAACTGGAAAGGAACTGCCCATTTAGGACCATTTTTCAAACTGAAAAATTATTGTCCATAAATTAATAACATATCATTTCTCCCTCCCAACCTAGGAGTAATCTCTTCCTTTTTCAATAAGGAAGTCATCTCCACAAGCCCCAGCTTGTCTCTTAAGTATGCAAACTTTTCATCTTTGAACAGAGGATTTATCAAAATATTTTTTATTTGCTCGTCGGTAGAGATATACTGGATAACCACTTCTTTCTTCTAGACTTCATCACAGAGAATATAATGCTTGATCTCAATGTATTTTGGTCTTTCATGGAACACTAGTTTTCTCTAAAGGCTTCACATAACTTTGATCATTACAATATATCATGGTCGAATTCAGTACTTATGTTTCTTGCTAGCTCATGACATCGTGGAAAATCTCAAACTGAAACATATCCAAGTAGAACTTCTTTTGTCATCATGAGGGTTGTCATGGATTATCAAACCATCATCTCGGACTTCTGAGTAACCATTCTGATACACTATTTCTATCATAGAAGGTTTTCACCGTGCTTCTACTCTATATGAGATACTTTGCATCAAGTTGTTTGAATCCCTACAAGGGATTATTATATATGCATACATGGGTCTCTTTCTGGTATAAGCTTCTTTCTCAATTTTGCTTTATTTGGGAAGAAAGTTTTACATGTAAATGCAAATCCATGGATACTACAGGAGGTATATTTGTTTTATTGGAATGAGTTGTCATCATAGTATTCTCCCTCCTTCTAGAAGAACCTTTGAATCTTGCAATGCTTCCATTCATAAGTCTTTTTCACATTTTCTTACATACAATGTTCTTTATCATAAATTCCATTTCTTTTTCTTGATTGCTTCTAGTGGGTTCAAACCAAGTTGGTAGTCTTGTGATTCTCTATATAATAACTGGTTGTTCTGGATTTTCTCTCTTTCCTGGAATATTCATGTTCTTACTCGATTTTTTCTTTATCTCTTGGGTCCATGGAGTCTTCTATAGATTCCATGCCCTAAAGATTCCAACTTCTTCCTTTCATCATAGGATCATGGATGTAGATGGACAACCAAGGATACTTTAATAATTCTTTTCAAAGAAGACTTCTTCTAGAGTCAGACTGAACATGTGTTGCTTATCATGGATGCTACTTTCAATGGGAATATGGACAGATACTTCATAATCCTCAATGGATCATATCATTTAGGATTAGCTCCCTCATAATCCTTGCTTCATGCATGAATGCATGCTCTTCTTTTGGAATTTTTTAATCAATTCCCTCCATCTAAGAGAGTCCACACTTTCGTCTGCATCTTTATTGCCTTATGCAAAGTGTCACAAGTCTTTTTCTAATTTCCTCTTGATTTTTGACTTCTTTATGTTTTGACTTCTTCTAGGTCTCTTCAAGTTTGATTATGATTTCGGCTTATCTAGTAGTTTCTACTTATATAATAGCTTCCACAGGAATTGTTACCAAAGATTGTCATCGTACTTCATATTTTCATGTGTATTGCTTGACTTGTAGTCATCGTGATAGAAATACTTATCTTGTTATTTTTCCATAGTTATCATTTCACTTGAACATCTTATCTTCTAAGAAATAGATATAAATGATATGTACAGGAACTATGTAAACATGGTATGTACAAGAACTTTGAAGAATATCGTTACCTTGACGTAGAAGAAGAAGTATGATTTATCCTACTTGGCCTTCTTTGAGGGTTCCCTTTCTTCGACAACTAATGCTTCATCTGTCTCCTTCCTTTTATTTAACTGAGGGAAGTGGTTCCTGTAGTGACCATATTTTCGACAGTTGAAGCATTGAATCTTTGACGTATCCTTTTCTTGATTTGGTTTCTTCCTCAAGCCAAACTTCTTCTTATTCCTTAAATTCTTGAACTTTGTTGTGAAGGCTTGATCTTCGTATTTATTTTGGGATTTCTCTTTTGTGGTAATCCTTGATTCTTGTTATGCACAGCAAGTCCAAAGTTCTTCAAATGTGGGATACTCCTTTCTTGTGTTCATGCTTGCGGAAAATGCATCCCATGTCTTGGGAAGGCCATTGAGTACTATATTTACCAGTTCCTTTTCTGAAATAATTTCTTCAAAAGATTGTATTTTATCTCTTAACTGAGATATTCTTACAAAGTATGATGTTATGTTGTCATCATCATTCATTTTCATGTCACGGAGCTCATTCTTCAGACTCATTACTTGTCCAATGCTTCTTACTGAGAAGAGGTTAGTTAGGGAATCGTGCATATTCTTAGATGAGTCAATATGAGATATGTAGGGTATCAAGTGGTCTTTTACAGAGTCCACTATGATACTCATGTCATTGATGTCATTTTCCTTGAACTTATCCATAATTGCAATGCTCTGAGGTTCCTTCTCTTTTCCTTCTTCAAACTGGGGTTCCACGATCTTTCCTTTCACGATATCCAACACTTTATTCTTGGCAAGGATGAGGTCAAACCTTTTCTTCCATTCTCTGAAGTTAGAATCCCCTTATAAATTGTTTTATGACTTCATGGAGTAATTCATGACTGCTTTGACTTGGTCAACCTTTGACTTTGACAAAAAACTCAAACTTGACGTCTTATATTATTGAGAGTACCAGGAGGTGTGTTAGGTTAGGGCGCACTTAGGTTATCCAGAAATTAGGTCAATATCTTCACTTAAGGTGCCTTAACAAGAGGGTTAGGGTTTCGTTGCTGCAACAAAAACTTTGACTTCAACTACAACTGTAACTGAGAAAAATCCTCCCAATATATCTTCCAGTAGCTAGACTGTCTGAAGATAGTGTGGGCCCATAAACTGTTAGAAAAATAGGTGTTCTCATTTCACCATAAACAATATAACAATATTGTCACCCAACCATAGGCCGAAGCCACCCCCGAGCACCTTAACCGACAGAGAATAATTCTGGAAGCAAACCCTAGGCCTAATAGCCAATCAAGGTAGTGTATCACTCTTCAGATCTATCATACCAAGCAGAAAGTCAAAACCATAACCAAGAGAGAGTCCAAGCCTAAAACCAAAAATACAAGTTGCAATAGCTGCAGTTGCAACTACTCTCCAAACTTGTGCACAACTAAATTTATGCAGTTGTGAGTGAGAGTGTGTTAAATGAGCTCTACCGCTATGTATTTATACTGCTCCTTCTTAGCTATCTGGGTCGACTTCTCTTCCTAGGGGATAAAACTCAATATTAAATTAATATCTTTAGTTGACTTGTCTTCTATGCTTATTGTTCAAATCTTTAGGGTTTATCTTGCTTCCCGGAATATTCTAGTCTTGTCAAGGTTACACATGGAGGTTAATACCTCCCACATCTACCATAATATCAAAAGTATGCAGTTGTTAGCACCTCCCCAACAAAAGCGCCAAAAAGTGATGGTCCAAAGAATTGCAACAAGGATCTTGAACTCCTCTATTGTAACTTTAGATTGTCAACCTGAGGACATAATTATTTCATGAGGTACTATGCAATATATGTGAAAACTACATAAAGACACATATCTAAGAAGGAGGAGACATGTCAACTATAGGAATGTAAGGACTACTTCATCAAAGGAAATGGATAAAGCATACTTGAAAAACACTCAAATGAAAGCTACAAATTGACTAAATGAAAAGAGATGCAAAACATAGCTTGAAACCACCTACTAATCAAAGACTAACCCTAAATAATCTAGCATAAATGAGAGCTGAAATGAAATGGTACAAATCCAAATAAATATAATATAATTTGATGTACAATAGTGCAAAAAGAAACATGTAACAAAACATAATTAAATCTACTTAATTTATCCTACTGAAGACAAATTGTATCCTACTACAATTAACCTATTAGAAAGTTGAATCGAAGCACTAGAAAACAAATCTAAATCTTCTTGAAGTAAGCTACTAAAACGATAAATCAAATAGAGTTAAAAAATCCTCCTTATCAATGACATAATACCATGAAGTTCACTTGAAATGACATGTTGGAATTTGCTACATGAAATGAAGACTAGTTGCAAACAATGATGCATAACATGAATGCAAATAACATGAACTAAACATAGTTGAAAGGAAATGAATTGTAACAAATATATAGAGGTTCCTTATTCAACCTTGAGTGGGCCCTGCCCAATGCTTCTACAAGGAACCTAAAAGGACTACCAAAAGTAAAAAATTTGGAAGTAAGCTTTCTACTTTCTACATTAGAACATGAATCCAAAACAAAAATACATCCTCAAATATTTTGAATTCCTCGACTCTAGAAAAGTTTTTAATTCTCAATAATGATTAAGACTTGCTAAGGCTATCCCTTATCTCCTATTTATGAAAAAGGATTGAATCAATAATGCATTCAATCAGTCCTTGATTTAATCGCTCATTTCATCAAGATCCTTATAATTAGGAACCTATGTTCTAGGGATCAAATCCCATTCTAAATTGTCCTTTCTCAATTAGCAATTTGAATGGATATGATTCTATATTTAGTGCCTTGGGTGATTAAAGTCTTGGAAAGCCTTGAAGGTTTATGAGGGGACACAATCCCCATTTTATCTCATGCAATGTTGGTGAAGGGCCCCCTTGAACTTTGACCTGCTTGAGACATTGGTTAGTGTAGCCTTAGACATACATGAAATCATCAAAATCATAACTAAACTAGGATACAACACACACTCAATCATCCAAATCATTAACAATCAATTGCACAAAAACTAACATAATTATATTAATTATGGTCAAGAAAGGTCTCATGGAGTACAAAGGTGATCAAAATATCTCAAAAATGGGCCTCGTGATGCAACAATTGGGAGGCACATCACCCACATCACATGAAGCACCTCTCAGGCATTGTGTAAACACTTTTGGAGTATCCCATATATATAACACTATGTCTTTAGGAGGAAATTGTATTCACCAACACCAATCTTCTCCCTCTACAACTCAATCAAACATGCCATGTGAAAATCTAAATCGTTCATAATCTCATAATCAACCACTAGCTCTTGGAAGGAACTGTCACCCAACCATCACATTCCTTCATTAAGGCATCACACTTTACCTTCTCAAAACAACTATAAGGCTCATACATGGAATATTCCAATGCTATATGGTTAACATATATCCTAGGAGATATACTCACCCTCACTAAATACTTGGGCACTCCTACATGCTCCTATGCATCTTGTATGTATGGGTAAGCCATCTTGACCTCATATTTTCTAGAGTAGAGGGTGAAGGCATATCCAACCCTAATCTCACCTCATCCACCTTTGAATCTAACTTGTCTCTAACATCTGAATCATCCTCTAAAACAACAACCTTCTCACTTTCTTTAATTTCTAAAGGAGGAACTTGTGAACTAGAGTATCTCACATCTTGATCAAGATTCACTTCTCAACTCACCGTATTCTTTTGTTGTGTTAAAATATCAATCTTGTTAACTATGGAAGACTTATTGTATCAAAAAAAATAGATGTTATCACAACATCTTGAACCTCCAAGGAAAACAATCCACCTATGAATTTGAAGAAACATAACCCTAGATCATAATATGCTTTCCTAGCTCCATTGTCCCTCAAGGAAACATCGATGGCCAAAACTATCAACAATGTGTCATCATGGGTATCTTGCCCATGCATGTCAAAACCTCTAGAAACTGAAGCATCGACCTCAACAATGTCACCTCCTCTTCTCAAAAAATCCTAAATCAAAAGTAACATGAAGGTCAACTCCCTCTCCATGAGAGAATCCAACAACCATGTCCATATAATCTATAATGCTCCCCTTAGTGATAATATTGGAATCAATCACTAATTCCAAAATAGGTTTTGAACTTCTCTCCATTGGATCCCACCATACATGCTTTGCATATGCCTCCTTAAAACTATAAGGTTCATTTAGCTTCCCATTGGAATGTACAAGTGTCATAGGATCAACAAGAAACATATAAATGCCACCTTCTTTCTCAATTCTAGTCAAAGTTCTTAGACTTCCTAGACTATAATCATTAATAGTGCATTGTTATCCTTCAAATGTAACCATTGCATTCATTATCTACCATACAAGAAATTGAAAAAAACAAACCAAGAACAAATAGACATAATTAATCTCAAGAACATCACTTGATGGCATCCAAAATAAAGTGGAGCATAATTATCCCATTAGATAAGTGGAATCATTACCCACTTCACACTCACACCTCTCTCTTTCTCTAGAATCCTACTAAAGAGTGTCCTGTCATAAGTCATATGTCTCAATACCCCAATATTCACATACCATCCAACATTTAACATAGTGTTAGAAGATAAACAAGAGACCATGGAGAAGGTAGTCTCAGGCCAGAATGACCTTTCATCCACTCCTAATATAGTGCTATTTGTAACCTATTTCTACTTGGCCTTCCCCTTCTTCCTCTCTGAACAGTAGATTGTATAATGTCACAACTAATGACAACCAAAAAATTCCACCTTACTCAAATCTTTCTTTCCTAGGTTTCAACCTTCCTTCGTACCATTTTTGTATCATTTATTGATTCCTTTCTTCATGCCCCCAATTAAGGATACTTATTCTACTTCCTATTGATATTTTTAACATGACTCCAACTTAATCTCTTCCTATACAAGGTCATCCCAAAGTTTCTAAAATTTGGCAAATTCTCCTGAGCATAGACACCTAGGACAAAAGGCCTCAAAGATGGAACAAAACCATTCAAAGTAATGGACACCAACTCCTTATATTCCACCATTTTCCCTATGGTATACAACTAATCTCTCAAATCTATGATCTTGGCTGTGTAGCTCAACATTGTATCTATGTTGCTCGTGTGGATGACTAAAACCTTGTTTTGTAAGAGCATCTCTCTAGAGATGCAATAACTTTAAAATAAAACAACCAAAGCTTCAAACAGATTCATATTGGTCAAATTGTTTGTAATGTGATGTATGAATTGATCTTTCACCAAATAAACAATGATTATCTTTTCCTTGGTCTCTTTCTTAACATGGGTAGCCAACTTTATCAAGTGAATAGGTGCATTGGTCTCTTTCTCAACATGATCTTAGATATTAGCCTCCTCCAAAATCATTTTCAATCTAAACTTCCAAGGTATGAATTGGAAGCAACATCCAACCTATAACAATATGTAAGACCAGCAATAGACATAATACAAATTGGAATCAAACCTCAAAGAAAAATCAACAATAAATAAAGTAGAACAACCCTTTTAAGGCTCAAGCACTTCTCCTAAGTGCCTTAGGGTTTCACACCCAATCAATTGATAAAAGGTCAAGCACTTCTCCTAGGTAGTGTATAATTGAAATATCCAACTCCCGTTATCACCAAGGGATCAATCTCAATCAAAATAGCGTTGATACCATCTAAACAATTCATGAAAACACAGTCAATGCAAATTTAGAAATTTCACCTCAACCATAAGGTTTCTTAGATCTATTCCATATGAACTTTCAACCTTGAGGATGATTTGAAATATTCAATTAGAGTAGAAAATACTTCACTTCAGTTTAACCCAAATCAACGGGAAGCCTAAAAAAATAGATATCGATCAAGTGTACTTCAATGCCATGAAGGTATGGCTCTTAGGGTACACTTTTCTAACATATAATAGATCTAAATAAATTTATTACAACATATTTTTGTAGTGGTTAATATTATTCTATATTATCAAGGTGTGTGTTAAATCACTTAACAATTTCAACAATATATTATGTAAAATTAGCATGAACACACGAGGGATTCATTTATAAGCCAAGATCATATCACATGGGTTAATCCCAATTTTATTAAACTTGAAATAACGAAGAAAAATCTAAACTAAGAAACTGTAAATTTTGATTCTAAATGTGCCAATATCAACCTTTCAAAAGTGAAAATTTGGATTTTGAAAGTGACACTATTGGTTTTCAAAAATGTGAATTTTGAATAATTTTGAACCCAAAAAGTGTGAATTTTGATTCCAAAAGTGTCACTTTTGATTATGAAATTGTGAATTTTGATTCCAAAAGTGTCAATTTTGTTTTTTCATTTGTGAATTTTGATCCCATAAGTGTCAATTGTCTTGCTTCATCCCATACCTATTTTTCATACTAAAAATGTACAAATAAATGGTTTATTGATTCTTCGTCTTTTTAACACATTATACACCACATTGGTCCATGATAGTTTCTTTTTCTACCATTATCAAGGTAAGGATTTGATTAGAAATACTTATTTTTTAGAGGACATCCTAACTACCAGATTCTTTCCCACCACCATTTGTTATCCCTTGCTTCTTCTCTTAAATTTTTTGCCACATATCCTAATTTAGTTGAGTAAACTCCCAAGTTTTTTCTCTTTGACTAAGAAACTATAAATTTTGATTATAAAAGTGTGAATATATTGAACATTCTATTTTTGTCTATCAAATCATAATATGACTATGGTAGAAATTGCTAAATATATCAATATTGAAGAGACAAAAAAAAAAATTAAAACAAGTGATGATCACAATCATTGCATGTAGTGTTGTACTTTTTCAAAGAAATTTAAGGCAATGTACAAAAGGGTTCCATATAAACAAAATATGAAATCTATGAGCCAATGATTTTTGCCATATTTCTCACCTTAATTACAAACACTATAACTTGTTTTTTTGTGAAAAAATTATTCACAAAACTCACATCCCAAGCAAGGAGGAGAGAGCAATTGATCTTCAATAGTTTTCATTGAAGCAATAGTTATTAATTAAAATCATTGAACCTAGTATATAAAAACAAAATCAAGATATGTAGTAAATAAAATCTTTCAAACATGAGTTTTGTTTGGAGGAGCTATGCAGTTTATCCCTACGCGCCATGCTCTTTGTGGCATAAAACCCTAGGCAGGGGCCACAGGACTACCCCTTCCCGCTCCCTAACCCTCTCTCGTACCCTTTTTCAGGTTCCCTTTTTTTGATCCTCGTGTTCCCCTCTCTTGTCCCTCTTTATTGTTTATGGTCTCTACAGCGACATTCTCCAATAGCTCCCAAGTGGTGCCCGCATTCCTACCACTTGGGTCAGAACACATAGAGGCCTTCGTAACGGAGGACATGGAATATGAGGACAGTCCCCTGAGTCTTTCAGCTTTCGTGTCCCACGGTGAATATTTGGAAATACTCCAGAGCACTCATTCAACCCCTAGCACGTTTTCGCATTTATTGCAAGTGCAAGGCTCTGACTCTATTGAGCATGATTTCCCCCTTCTTTCTCATGACGCCCCCTCAATCTCTCTGCCTCCCTTCCCCTACATGTAGCCAAATCCCCCTATCGAACCTCCATATTCTTCCCCCAAAGAAAAGATTCGTACTCATGTTTCTCCATAGAAGGAAGAAGAGAAGGTTTTTTCTTGCAGAGGAGACCAACCACGGAGCCAGCATGTTTCATCCCAAAAGACTTCAGCCCAGTGCATCAAGGAACAAAGGGGTTCTATGAAAATCATCGTCGGAGACGACATTCCCCTCAGCGAAGTCCCTGAGCTTATGGGGAAGACTTTGTTTGGAAGGTTTAATGGTAAATCTTCAGGAGAAAAGGACCTTACATGATGGATGAATAGCCAATGGAAACCCTTAATTGGCTACACCCCGAAGGTTCATATTATGTCCAGAAACCGGATTTCCTTTTTTTTTTCTCTTAAATGAAGACTGCAAAGAAATTCGAAGATAGAACTGGTCTTGGGGCCCATCAGGTCTGTCCCTGAAACCCTGGACAGTGTACTTTGACCCCCGTAAGGAATCCATGGCAATAATGAAATTATGGGCTATCTTACCTGGCTTGCCTTTGGAATTTTGGTCCAAGGAAGCATTGGAAGCTATTGGTAACAAACTGGGATCTTTCGTAAAGCTCGAACCTAACTGGGATTCGAAAAAATATCACAGATGGCCCTGGATTATGATCGAAGTTGATGTCATAGAAGGTCTAGTAGATAGCATCGACCTGGTTTACACCAGAAATACTTGGCACCAGAAAGTAGACTATTGGAGACTACCTTTTAGGTGCCATGGATGCCATGAAATTGGTCACATTCGCTCCCGGTGTACCATACTCATGTCGCTGCAAACACCCCCTACCAGACTCTGGAAAAACCAAGTCCACGATTAAAAAGCATGACTATGTGGAGGTCATTTCGGTGGAAGGAAAATATGAAGAATGTCCTCTGGACATTGACAAAGGGGTCCTCTCCAGTAAAGCTCTAAGCGACTTGGTTAAAAAAAAAATTGGTTCAGGTATGGCTCCTTTGCCCCCTTCTTCATATTTTCCTTCTGGTTTAGAGTTGATTTCTTCAATCCCCTCTCCCAGTGACCCCCTCCCTTCTCCTAGGTCCTCTTCATCTCTTGAAGATCCCCTTTCCCCTTTCTTCATACCCTCCTTTAGCTTCTTTGGGCACACCGTTGGTCCAGGAAATTGATCCCTTGAGAGATACTCCCCCCTCTCCCAATCACAAGGAGGTCCCCTTGTCAGTCCCCTCCCCCCCTTCCCCTACTGGGGATCCCTCTTCACCTGCTCCTGAAACTTCCCTCTCCATTTTACCCCTACTCCCCTCCCCTGAAGTCTCCATTTCTCCTCGGTTCAATAGATATTCCCTGAGGTATAAAACCCGAGAGAACGCTCCTTCCTTTGGAGGTTTGTCCCTCGAAACTCCCCCTCTCTCTCAGGCTAGCATAAAATCTTTCATCTCGAAAGAAAAAGAAAGATTCGTTGCGGAAATACGCAAAGGCACCAAGAGACCATCACAAGGGCCCTTAGAGCAAGGAAATCCCCATCATCAAGGGAAAAATGATCTTCCTCTCCTTCAACATGCGAGGGATTAGGGGTTCCCCTATGAAGCTAGCCCTCAAAAGAATGCTCCTAAGCCTAAATTTGGACATAATCTTGATCCAAGAGATAATTATCCTGGTGACAAAGCCAGAGAAACTTTCAGCCCTTAGCTTAGGAACTGGTCTTCCGGCACAATTGACGCTTCAAGTCTCTCGGGAGGTCTGCTCACTGGATGGAGCCAAAATTTCCAGGATTTTTCCTCCTTTGTCATCTGCTCTTCAATTTTAGTCAAATTACAACATAAGAATAGCAATTTAACCTTCTCGATGGTGAATATTTACAGTCCCTACTCTGATACGACCTCCTTTTGGGAGGAATCAGTTTCTGCAAGCATTTTTCGTGACCCTCTTCTGGTGGTGGGGGGGATTTGAATCTTACCCTTTCATCGTGAGAGGTATGAGGAGCACACCCTAGGGTATAAGGAAAAGTGGTTTTTTCATATCCTTATTAGAGAAGGCCATATTGGTGGATGTTGAACCTGTGAAGCTCTCTCACACGTGGAGAAATTTGACAAATTGGGATTAGGATATTGCAAAAATATTGGATCAGTTCTTAGTTTCTGAAGCTCTCCTGAATCTGGGCTCAAACATTAGATCCAGGGTAGAAGTGGGAGGTATTTCAGACCATCGAAATGTCTCCTTATATTGGTTTGCAGGTTTTGAGTCCCCCCCTTCCCCTCTTAAATTTTTCCAGTATTGGTTGGTAGAGGAAGATTTCAAGAATTTTATTCTCTCCTCTTAGTTCAAGCTCTCCCCTCTGAACATGGCCCCTCTCATGGTGAAATTTGTAGCAAATCTTAAGAATTTGAAGAACGCCATCAAAAATTGGCTCCCTCTATGGAATTCCAAGATGTTTTGCTTCATCCAGGACATTGAAGACAGACTTGTCGAGGTCCTTAGAAATATGAAGGAGATCCCCCTTTCCAATGAAAAGTTAATCGAATTAAAAGATGTGGAGGATAAACAATCCAAGTGTCTCAATATAGAAGAACAAGGATGGTGTATTAAGAGCAGGGTTCTCTGGATAAAGAAGGAGACAATAACACCAAGTTTTTTCATCAATTTTTGAACAATCGAAGAAACCTCAACACAATCTGGGAAATCAAGGATGAACAAGGAAATGTGGTTGTATCCTTCGAGGACAAGGAAAACCTCGGAGTAAATTTCTTTAGCAATATTTTTTCAACCCCTCCTAGATTCCCCATTCAAGAAATCCTGGAAGTAGTGGGAAACTTTCCTATTGTTTTCTTCGAAGAAATGAATTTATCCCTCGAGGAAGAAGTTTTGAAGCCAGAACTGAGGGTGGCGTTGTTCTCCATGAAGAATGGAAAATTCCTAGGCCTAGATGGATTTATGGTGGATTTTTGTAAATCTTTCTATGACCATTTGAAAAACAACCTACTATTGGTGGCAAGAGAATCTCAAAAGGAAGGAAGAATTCATGGTCCTCTCAACGCCACCTTCATGTGCCTTATCCCAAAAAAACAATTCCCTTCTTCCTTTAAGGATTATAGATCGATCGCTTGTTGCAATGTTATCTACAAAATAATCTCTAAGATCATCTCTAGGAGACTTAGGTCGATTCTAAGTTCTTTCATTGGGGAAGAACAGTTCATCTTCCTCCACAACAGACAGATACATGACGCAGTTGTCATCGCTCAAGAAGTGCTCCACTTTCTCAAGAAAAGAAACCTTAAGGAAACCATCCTGAAATTGGACCTTTCCAAATCATATGATCGAGTAAATTGGACTTTCCTGCATTTGGTCCTTATCCAAATGGGCATGAGTTTAAAAACTACCAACTGGATAATGGGCTGCATTCAAAGAACCTCCTTTTCCATCCTTATCAACGGAGCTCCATCCATATTCTTCAAATCCTCCAGAGGTCTCTGTCAGGGATGTCCCCTTTCTCCATTTATTTTCCTGATTGTTGCAGAAGCACATAGCAAACTGATAAAGGAGTCACGATCCAATGGCCTACTAAGAGGAATTGTAGTCTCTTAATCAGAATCAGTAACACACTTGTTATTCATAGATGACATCTTTTGCATTTTTTCTGGTTCTCAGAGGAACCTAAATGTCTTTAAGAATATTTTAAACCTATTTTGTAGAGCTACGGGTATGAAAGTAAATATGGAAAATTCTTGTATATTTCTTAATCATTGCACGGAACCAGAAGAGGCCTCCATTGCCAATACCTTTCCCGTCCAAAGGAAACCTCTCTCTGAAGGACTCAAGTATCTGGGTTTCAATTTAAAACCAGACAATTATAGGAAAGAAGATTGGAGATGGTTAATCAAAAAATTCAAGGCTCGTATATCCATTTGGGTCAATAGACTAATTTCTAGAGGTGGAAGACTAGTATTAATCAAAACATTCATAGAGGGAATACTCATATACTGGAACTAAATAGCGGAAATTCCTAAGGGATTTTTGGATCATATTCGATGTTTAAGATTTCACTTTTTATGGTCGAGTAAAAATGCTCCTGGAGGCTCTCATCTGGTCAATTGGAAATCAATCGTTGCACCTAAAGAAATGGGTGGTTGGGATTTAAAGAACATTGGACCTTTTTCTCGAGCCTTCCCAGGGAGGAATCTCTGGAGACTAACCCTGGGCAACACCCTTTGGGTAAGGGTTATGAATTCTAAGTATTTTCCCAACTTATCTATCTCAGAATGGTTTAGAGAGCCTATGAAATCCTCCAAAGGCTCAATTGTTTGGAAAGCTCTCATGGAATCCTTACCCCTTATTGGAAATTGGATGGTATGGCCCATTGGAAACGGGGAAAAGGTGATATTGGGAGAACACTCGTGGTTGGGATATGGAAACTTTCCCCTCCTTTACTTCAATTTCTCAAGGACAAAAACCTATGGTTTGTAAGTGACCTAAACACCGATTATCCCCAGATTTGAGGAAGATTAGGCTGGAAGAACGTAGACTCCTTAGATATCCTGATAGAACTGTAAGACAAATGGGACTCCTGTATCTCCCTTTTATGAGAAAATTTCATCTCCCTAGATAGAGAATCAGAAGACTCCCTATGCTGGTCAAAAAACCCACAGAACGGCTCATACTCATTCAAATTGGGCTACAAAGCCTAGCTAGAAGAAAATAATGTGATAGACCCGAAATGGTGGTGGAATACCCTGTGGAAAATTAAATCTCCTCCCAGATGTAAATTGATTCTATGGATAGCATTGAACAATAAATTTTTGACATGGGATAACTTCCTTAGGAGAGGATGGTGTAGACCCAGCAGATGCCCTCTTTGTAAGGAAAATCAAGAAACCATTACTCATCTTTTTATCTCTTGTCCCTATGCAGGGAAGGTTGTGAAGTTAATAAAATATCAGTTAAAATCCAAGGCCAATTGGGACCAGGGCTCCATTGGAGATTGCTTCAGATCTTGGATCCAAGACAGATTAGCATCCTTATATGCAGTTCTTCCATCTATCATGATCTCAAATATATGGTGGGCCAGAAACAATGTTGTTTTTAAAGATAAGTGTGTTCCTCCAAAGGTCTCTGCGGAAATATCGATCAGTCAAGAAGAATATTTAAAGGCAAATCTAAGGGCCATTAAATCTTGGATATTAATACCCCTTCCCATTGATTACACCATTCCTTGCGGCTTCTTCGACAGGGCCAGTCAAGGACACCCTCCTTCATGCGAAGTGGGGGTGGTTATGTTCATCAGTCACGGCCACTACATTCACATTAGATATGCGCCAGGGGGCGGAACAAATAACAGAGCCGAACTAATAGCACTATGGACCCTCCTGGAAATTGCAAAAGAAAAAAATCTATCAAAGCTCCAAGTTTTTGGTGAATCCAAGTTGGTGATCGACTGGGAAAGGGGTATCAACAACATTCAAAACCCCGGGTTGGAATCATTTCTAAGGTACATCAAGCTTATTTTCATAGACTTTGAATGGATTTCCTTTCATCACATTCTAAAGGAGTTGAATACAAAGGCAGATGAACTCTTAAAGGAATCATTGTAGATGCAAAAAGGAGCCTTTAGTTTTTATGAGTTCTTTGAAGGAACAGAAATCGAAGCAATGAAATTTTGCCTCTAAAGAAGTCTCTTTTTTTCATTTTGTAAGGTTGTATATGTTTTTGGATAGATGGAATAGTTTGGAGAAGTTTTTTGAAAAATGCCTTTAAAGGCCTATTATGAAGTAGAAAGATGTATAGGTTGTATAGTCCCAGAAGAAATCCTACCAAGGCTTGGCATGAAAGACTGCAACATGTGTATTCTCCTATGAATATAAAGTTTTTTTTCTTGTGGAAAAAAAAAATCTTTCAAACATGCAAGTTATATGGCCATGAAATAATATTAAGGAATACAAAAAATATCCAGCCACAACTTAGAGAAAAAACACAAATGTATACAATGAACCTCAACAATATTTATATTCCACACGTTAAACATACTTATATATACAAAAATAGGATAGCTAAAATATTCCCTTGGATTATAACCCTTCAACTTCTATCCATATCTACAATAAGAAGGAAAATTCAAACTACTATTTATTTGCCTATTCAACCACATTTTCCAATAAAACAAAATTGAAAATATGAAATACATAGTTGTACAATGATATTTACAAAAGAAATAAAAGCAAATCTATGACCTTCTAGGCTATTTATCTATAGTATTTTTAACATGAACAAAAATATCCAACGTGATCTTCAAGGTTCAAAACCACAACTATGATCCTTCCCCCATTCCCTAATTACTCAAATATTGTCTTTCATATCTTGACAGTCATTGTTGGAAACTAAATTCAAATCAAACAAAAGTTTTGTTTTTGGAGGATCCATTCTCTCGTACTATTTCTTTTGCATCTCATAAGTTTGCATGTAATTTGTTAGACTATTTAAAGATAAAAATATGTATCGAACCATATGACTATTCTAAATTAATTTTCATATTTATTGAATATAAAAAAATATTTGAATTTTGTAGGGTTGGATTTATCATCCACTTAGAATAATCAATGTTGAAGACAAATTGAGTACCATTTATGCCTTTTGACCCATGTTCAGAAATTGGAGCAACCTTAGGTGCTTGCGTAATACAAACATAGTATGGCCTCAAAGACATAAGTTCAACAATCATGGCCTAGTACAAACATATTATAGTTTCAATAAACATAGGTTCAATAATAATGGCTTAGTATAAAAGTGATCTACCATTAAGAATACAAAATTTTAAATGAAACACTACACTTATCATTCGACATTCAAATTTGTCATGCTTCAGATTATTTCTTAGAAGTAATGGAAACAAAAAATATGAATTTTGATGAGCTTGACATTTATATCAACAAATGAATATGCATGGCCAAGATTTTTCTTTGCATTCCAAATTTTCTCCTCAATATGAAACAAAACAAGCCAAACTTCAAATTTTGTTTGTTTGCAAAATCGCATAATTTACACAAAATTTTCAAAGGACTAAATATACTCGCCCATGTATATTCAATCGAGTAAAGAGCAAGAGTATCTAGTTTTTTTTTTTTTTTTTTACCAATTATCCTTAACAGTAGCTATATTACAAGTATTGTGTTGAATGCAGTAATTTTCAATGTATCAAAGAGATATTAGAAACAAAAGTTTTCAAAACCCCAACAATTTTAGAAAAAGTTATTATTGTAGTTGAGATATGTAGGTACAAGTTAATAAGAAAAGGTTGAAGGAACTAAGAATTCATACCATGCTATTAACTTGTCCTACTCATGTAACATATTCATGAATGTAGGTTGTAAGTGCCTAGATCAATTAGATGTTCATATTCTTCTCAACATAATATAGGAGTTTAGAATATTGAAGCAATCAATGATGGAAAGGTAATGTTTATTATAGATGATAAAATATTAATCTTCAATCATGATTAGGATTCAATATCTTCTTATACACACATTACTAGGTCTTAATTATCAAATCTAGAATCTCCAAAATATATGACTATTATTTTCAAAGAATAAAGTCACATTTTTTATTCTAAAGAAGTTTATGTGACACTCGATCCTAGAATATTTTAAGTGAAAAAATAAGCAGTTTAACATGTAACATCTAACAAATAATTGTATTAAAATTAATATTATGAAACAATGAACATCATATTAACAATTAGTAGTAATCCAATTTCATGTTCAACTCACTTCAACAATGAATTCATTCAACTAACAACACATATTATAACACATAAGTGTACAGGAGATTTCCATTTTATGATGGGCATAATGGGGAACTGAAAGGCACACCATTACAATGTGATATAAAATAGTGATTGTAACAAAAAGGAAATATACATAGAAAATGTGGTAAAATTGTCCAAAACAATACCATCTAAAATCAAATTCAAAAGTTTACTAGAACTTATTATGGACATGTTGAAATTGTTTTTTACTTGTTTATTGTGAATGATTTTGTGTTCAATAGAAACTAAAAGGCTAACAAAGAATGATTCACTTATTATTCTTAGATTTTGTGTTCAATAGAAACTAAAAGGCTAACAAAGAATGATTCACTTATTATTCTTAACACTATTTTTAGTGTTCAAACTTTGAATATCTTAAATGGGTATATTAATTCATAGCAGCAAAATGTGAAAATATTAATGAAAATAATATTCACTTTATTCCAAATAGTAATATTTATGCAAAATAAGCATGCCCCAAGAAAAACATTTCATCCTTCTTGTGATAGTTATATAATTCAAAAAAAAATGTGATTGAAACTAGTACTTGCATTACAACAACAGTTGGGATTTGTTACAAAGGAATCCACACAACTAATGCTGTTAAATTATTAAAAATAATTTCATCTAAAACAAATTTAAAAGTTGAATAAAGTTTATTATGAAGATGGTGTAACTACTTTTTATTTATTTTCTATGATGCTAAAAAGATCATAATAAGCTAAGAGGTAATAGCCATCTCTTTATTCTTGACTCTACTGTCAATGTTAAAAACTTTGTCTTGAATGGGAAATCCAAGTCATGAGATTTAAAGTGAAAATATTAACAAAATTAATGTTTAATTTAACCCTGCTAGTAATATTGAATGAATGATAAGCATGGCTCTAGTCAAAACATTTCAAGCTTTTTAAAAAGTGATATACATTGTGTAAGTTACCTAAGTGGCTATCTAAACTCTCTACACATGCAATAAATAATGCATATGATTCATGCCTCGTACTAACATCATTGCAAATTTATTTCAAGTGCAACTTCTCTAAAATATAGCAACTTTTTTCTTGAGTTAATTATTCAATGATTTTAGATATGAAATATATGCATGTTCCACTCTAAAATATTTAAGAGCATATCCATATCAAATTATATATATCTCATATTATATGCTTATTTATTTTTTAGAATTAATTATCTATTGTAATTTAGAGTGTAATTTCGACATGAATGATATGCATTAAGTATAGTTGGTTTACCCTTCCCTGGATCCTAGGGATGTGAAAAATAATCTTGAGGAAGGTTTGTACGACCATTAACCGAGGTCCCCCCTCAACACAAATACAATTCTTTAGAAAGGGTTGGATAACTATTTTAGGAGCTCCCAGTCAAGGAGAATACTATGTGTTATGAAGGATTGACTAACCCTCCCCATGGATAGCCCCAACACAAATACTAAGATAGAGGAAGGATTGATTGGCACTTCACAAGAATCTCCCTCTACATGATTACTAAGCTTGAGGAAGGGCTAACTAATATTTCTCTAGGCTACCCCATGTTGATGATTACAGTTGTGTGATACATCCTCCAAGACACAAACTGAGTGAGTCGGCCTGTGACAGAGCCCATGAGTTGGGTGTGCCCATGAGATGGGTGTGGTGTTCCTCTTTGAGACAAAGATGGAACATTGTGTGCCCCTGTGTAGGGAAGATGCCCATGATTTGGGTGTGTCGTTCTCTCTGAGACAGAGGTAGAACGTTGTGTGCCCTTGAGAAGGGAAGATGCCCATGAGATGGGTGTGTCGTTTGAGATGAAACGATGTGTACCCATGTGAGGCATGAAGGATCCAATGTGATGGGTTTACTGTTATCCTCTGTGTAGAGAGTTGAGATGATTTGGTACTCTAGATGATTCTCCTATGAGACGCAGTGAGATAGAGATCTATTGAGTAGGACGTCCATGTGGCTGAGCACATGTGGACATGATCTTAGTGGTTGAGCACTATTGAGTGTGTGATGATTCTCTTGTGAGACACAGTGAGATAGAGATCTATTGACTTGAAGTCCATGTGGCTACGCACAGGTGGACGTGCCCCTAGTGGTTGAGCACTAGTGGGTGTGTGAGATACCTTGCTATATTGTCTAAGAGTCAGATTTACCTGTAACCCTAATTGTGATGTAAAGGGTACAAGTCGGTCCCACCATAAAGTGAAAGATAATTAATGTAAAAGATAATTAATATGGTAATTATTAGTTATATTCTGAGTTATTGAGGTCGGCCCTGTTGTGCAAATAGACACCACTTTTGATGTGTCCAGACTAATATAAATAAAGGTGATTTCCCCATCGAGGAAACACAACACACATGTGAGTTTGGAAATTTCAGCAAGTACTTGTTCTGGGGCTGAAGTGCGCACCTCTCTTGGGCGCTAGTCTTCTTGGATTTGTAAGAACCCTTTTGTGTGCTAGGTTTATGGTGTGGGAGGTCTTTCTCTTGAAGAATATAAAAAAGGATTGGTTGGGTTTTCTTCCCTTTTTTAGAAGGGTTTCCCAGTATACTTCTTGTGTACTTGTTCATGGTATTTCTTCTTGGGATCTTGGTTACTACATCAACTTGTTTATGGTGTAAATGCAATTGTCTATGGTTCAAGTAAAATGCTAAAATTGGAATAAACTTCATGCTTGAGCCTAGCATAGTGAAAATTTAACATGGTTTCATAGCTTAGTACTTGAAGAACCCATTGCACAAGCATCTACCAGTCATCCTCTCACTTTTTCAGAACCGTATGGTCCTCCTAGGGTTTCTAGAAATTTCGTACGGCCCTCCTTCTTTTTCAGTTTCAGTCATTAATACTTGGATGTTTGGGATAAACTTGACATAGGAGAGTACGACCTTCTATGGCGCACCTCCAGAGACTCTTAGAGTGAAATTCTGAGCATTTTGAATTTTTGGCCCTAGTGTTTCTAGGGTTTCACAATTTTATGTAGATTTTTTGTTTTATGGTTTCTGCAACTCATTGAAGGAGATTTTCAGCTCACCAATATTGATGTGAATCTCTTCAGGCTTATTGTTGGCATTCATAAGACCAACAAAACCTAAGGCTTCTAGCCTAGCCTAGTCGTTAGGTTTTCTAGCCCAATTGACAAGGGTTTGTGAAGAATCTAAAAATATGATGAACAGAACTATGATGGAAGACAAGCTTGATGAATCAAGAAAATACAATTCCTGGAAGCCAAGAGTTCAGAGAGATGCAGACATCAACATTTCATCACTCTCAAGTATGGTTCCTACTAATGATGATACTTGGTTAATTAAAAGTGGTGCCTCCAAGCACATGACCGGTTTTAGAGATCACCTAACTAATCTTGTTGAGAAAGAGACCAATCTACATGTTGTCCTTGGAGACGATGCTGGATATAATGTGAAAGGGGTTGGAACTTCTACCTTCCAACTAGATTCTGACATGCATCTTCAACTAAGTGAAGTATTATATGTACCTGGGATGAAGAGGAACCTTGTCTCCATTTTTGCCTTAGAAGACAAAGGCTACAAGGTTACCTTTTCTGAAGGAAGAGTTCTTGCATGGCACAAAGACTCACATATAAATTCTGCCAAAGTAATTGGTGTTCGAGAAAGAAGCCTATACAGATTGACCATCATACCAATCAAGTCCTTGTTACATGATATTATCAGCTTGAGTGAGCTATGGCATAGGAGACTTTATCACATTCATTATAGAGCTCTCCTAGCTCTAGGGAAAATGGTAATAGGCCTTCTAGAGATACAGATTCAGCATAAAGGTGTTTTCAAAGGTTGTGCTCTTGGCAAGAATGTTAAAGGTTCCTTCTTGAGCAGTGACAATAGATCCAAGGAAATATTGGACTTGATACATTCATATGTGTGTGGGCCAAAGACAGTTGCCTCCCTGAATGGATATTTGTACTATGTACTCTTCATAGATGATCACTCTCAGAAAAATTGGATTTACTTCCTGAAGAAGAAGGATGGAGTCCTTGCAAAATTTCAAGAATTCAAAGCTCGGGTTGAGAACATGACCGGAACAAAGATCAAGGTATTAAGATCAGATAATGGAGGAGAATACACCTCCAAGGATTTCAGCAATTTTTGCATTGAAGCGGGGATAAAGAGGGAGTACACAATTCCTTACAACCCTCAGAAAAATGGGGTTGCAAAGAGGAATAACAGAACTATCATCAAGGCAACCAAAGCGATGATACATGATCAGAGTCAACCTATGACTCTGTGGGAAGAAGCATGCATGACATTAGTATATGTTCATAACAGGAGTCCTCACCAAATCTTGAAGAACATAACTTCAAAAGAAGCCTTCACCGGAGTGAAGCCTGAAATTGGACACTTCAGGATATTTGGGTGCCCAGTATATTTTCATGTGCCCGAAGAGAAGAGATCCAAGCTAGACCCTTCAGGGAGAAAGGGTACATTTGTGGGATACAGTGAATCTTCGAAGGCATATCGGATCTACATCCCTAGTCAGAGACAGATTCAGATAAGAAGAGATGTTGCCTTTGAAGAAGAGATAGCCTTTCAAAGATCCAGAGAATCTCATATGGATATTGACAGTGAGACAATACCTTCTCCCCCTTCAGCGGTTCATAGGGAGACAAACATTATTCCAATTGTTCCAACTGATCTGGTTCCTCCCGTTGATATGCCCAGAGATATTGTAGTAGTGCATAAAAGGCTTTCATGGGCTTGACAAACTCTGCAGGAGGCAGAGGGACATACATCCCCTTAAGGCACATCCCAAGAGAGCAAGAGACCAAAGAGATTTTCGAGCTATCTTTCAGCCATGAGCCACATCAGTGACTCTTAGCTTTCTTGTCATGGAGAAGCGACAGGTGAACAGTTATGGCACGATGCCATGACACAATAATATCAGTCTATCTTGAAGAATGATGTATGGGATATCGTTCTGAGACCAGAAGGGAAGTCTGTAGTGACTTCCAAGTAGATCTATAAGATCAAACATGCAGCTGATGGAAGTATCGAGAAATACAAAGCGAGATTTGTAGCTAGAGGATTCTCACAAGTAGAGGGACTTGACTATGATGAGACATTTTCTCCAGTAGCCTGATACACTTCCATCCGTACTATCATTGCACTAGTTACATCCATGGGTTGGAAACTACATCAGATGGATGTAAAGACAACCTTTCTCAATGGTGAGATTGAGGAAGAACTCTATATCGAGAAGCCAGAAGGATTCGTGATACACAATGAAAAATCTCATGTGTGCAGGTTGAAGAAATCCCTGTATGGACTAAAACAAGCACCTCATGCTTGGTATGAGAAAATGGATGGATTCTTGATGAGTTTGGGCTTCAACAAGAGTATTATCCAAACATATATTATCATATTGTTGGAAATGATTGCCTAATATTGGTCCTATATGTGGATGACCTATTCCTCACCGTTTCAGAGAGACTTTTTGTTGAATGCAAGCAAGCATTGACTGCTAAATTCAAGATGAAGGATATGGGTATGATGCACTACTTCTTGGGACTAGAAGTATGGCAGAGCACTGATGAGATTTTCCTGAGTCAAGGAAAATATACAGTGGAGATATTTAACAAGTTCAGTATGACATTGATCTAGGTGGATATCAGTGGCCACCCACCTTTTCCAACTGGCTCAAAACAGTTTTCTGGCAATTTTGGCAATTTACTATTTTTAGCAGTTTTAACTTCCGGGGCCATTTTGAGGGCCTAAATGAAGGTTTTTCGGGATAGAGCTTATCAATGATAGTTAAAGGCATTATTGAGCCCATAAAGTGAGTCTCCTCTATGATACCTTTCCAACGGGCTATCATACGCCTAAAACGGAGATCGTATGCAAAAGTTACGACCCCGGGAAGTTGATGTACTAACTTACCCAGACGGGGCCCACGTGACTTTTGGCGCTTCATCTCCTAGGGTTAGGTTTTTGGATGTCTAGGGTTTTTGGCATTCCTGTTTATTGTAAAAATTCCTTTAGAGCCTCATTATAATAGGCTTCTTGCGAATGAGCGCAGTCTTCACATCTCTTCTCAGAGATAAGCCACCACCATTCCAGCAAGCTTGTTTCCAATGCATTTTACAGTTTCAGCTTATTTACTTATTGAATAGAAAACCAGTTTTACTATATCTCTGTTATTTTTTGTTAAGCACCTGTTAATAATCTATAATCATTTCGTTATGCTCATAAAATCTGGATCAGTGGTATCAGAGTGGTCTGCTCCTTGTCGTCTTAATGCATGTCCCCAACGAGGTCGGAGAATAACGAGTTGGGTCTCGAGCTTGTTTCTCTTGAGGAAAAAATATCTCACACGCCCAAGCGACCTCTCATGGCAAGAGAAAATAAATATGACGGGATAGGATATCCTTTCAAACTATTGATTGAGGAAGCCCTCACGCAACAAAGGAACGAGATGATGGATAGTTTCGTGCAAATCCTTCAGCGACTATCAACAGGCGACGCATCTTCTTCAAGTGGAGGTGCCGCCCCATTCAAGGTACAAATAAACTTTGATATTCCTATATTTGAAGGTCGGATAGATGAAGATGATGTAATGGTTGAATCTAATAGAAGGGTATTTTTCTATCCATACATTTTCGAATAGAGAAAAGATTACTTTTGCTCTCCTCAAAGTCGTTCCCCATGTCAAAGATTGGTGGGAAACTTTATGTGAGAAAAAGGAAATAGAGGAACCCTCATTATTTACAGTCACGACCACCTGTTAATCCTTCAGGGATGCTATTAAGGAACAATACTACCCTGTCGAAAGTTATGATGACTTATATACCAAATGGACCACACTGCGGCAAGAAAGAGACCAAGCAGTGCCAAATTTCACAAATATCTTCCATACCTTGCACACCAAGCCGGGTATCAAAGATTCGGAGCGACATCTAGTGCTCAAGTATCACGACGCTCTGCATATATACATCCAGACCAAACTAGAATTTATGGACATCTCATCCTTGGGCGCAACCTACCGATATGCCGTCAAAATTGAGCAGAAGCTCAAATAAAAGACGTGGCAATTTGGGCCTGGGAACCCCTCACAACAAAATCCATGAAAGGGCAACCCCAACCAATAGAACAAAGGATGGAGCAAATATGGACAGTATCAGGACAACCAGTCCAATCCGCAAACAAACAAGGACACTGGAAAGACAAAGAAAGATACCAGAAAGTGGTGCGACTTCCATAAGAGCCGTTGGCATAACACTGTTGATTGTCGCTCAAAGCAGTCGCTGGTGGCCAAAGTGAAAGCCTATGAATCATATGTGGGTTCTAACTCTAAGCCAGAAACAGAAAGGGGAAGACGGATCATTGACATGGAACTCAGTGCCACCGTTGCTACCACCAAGCTCCAGCCTGGTGAACCAAACAAGCCAGAAGAAGAAGAATGCCTCTTCCATTCACAGATGTGGGTAAAAGGCACCCCACTACACTTCATCGTTGATAGCGGTAGCCAAAAGAACCTCATCTCAGCATAGGTTGTCAAGCAGCTGGCCCTGCTGACAACACCTCACCCATAACCCTACACCATTGGTTGGCTTTTCCAAGGAAGCGATCTCTGCATCAGCCAATACTGTCGAATGTTGTATGGCATCAAGCCCTTCAAAGACAAGGTATTGTGTGATGTTTCTCCTCTCGAAGTTTGTGATGTTCTTTTGGGCCAACCTTATTTATGGAAACGTCATGTTGTATAGAAGTCTAGGCCTCATAGTGTTATTATTACTTTGAACAGGAAATTCTACAATATACCCGAGGCAGTCCCACCTAGTGCTATTTCCTTGATCTCTTCTAATCAATGTAGGAAGGTCATCTCTCAGATGGGGAAGTTTGTCTTATTCATGATTCTCTCTCAGAATAAGCGAAAGATCACAGCCACATCCAGGGTCTCTGTGGCCGACCTATCCACATAGCATAAGCAAGTAGATAAGCTCGTGGAAGAATACTCAGATATCTTCTCCTCACCTACTGAGGTACCTCTGCACTGCCAGGTCAAGCACCCCATCAATATGACCCCCGGTGCATCGTTTCCCAATGGGCCAGTCTATCACCGCTCTCTGTTAGAGAATGAGGAGATCAAGTGACAGATCCAAGAAATTCCCCACAAGGGGCACATCTGTCCCATCTCATCACCTTGCAGGAGCCCAATCATGTTGGTATAGAAGAAAGATGGAACCTGGCGACTCTGCATCGATTACCGGGCTCTGAATAAAATCACAGTCAGAAACCGGTAACCGATTCCCTGAATCGATGACCTCCTTGATTAACTCATGGGGGGAAAATACTTCAGTAAGATTGATCTGAAGTCTGGCTACCACCAAGTCCCGATAGAATAGACAAATGTATGGAAAATCGCCTTCAAGTCAAAGGAAGGCCTTTTTGAATGGTTGGTCATGCCCTTTGGTTTGACAAATGCTCCAGCCACTTTCAAGAAGATGATGGACGATATCATGTGACCATACACCAATAATTTTGTAGTGGTGTATCTCGATGACATTCTCATTTACAACAAGACTTGGGTCGAACACTTGCAGCATATTCAGCAGGTTTTGCAAACCCTGCAGTAGCACAAGCTATATGCCAACTTGGAAAAATGCTCCTTCGGCTTGGACAGACTTCATTACCTGGGCTACATCATTGATCAGCATGGCATACATGTGGATCGAGCCAAGATCCAAGTCATCTGTGACTGGCCAACCCCAACCACACTCACTGAGCTTTGGAGCTTCTTGGACCTTGCCAATTTCTACCACAGGTTCGTGTTGGGATTCTCCCATATTGCATGGGCCCTCAGCCAAATAACCAAGAGTAGTGGTAAGGAAAAATTTGCGTGGGGCCGGTCCCAACAACAAGCATTCGATGATTTGAAGTAGCGCTTGTGCTCAGCCCCAGTACTTTCACTACCAGACCTACAACATCCCTTTGAGATCGAAACAGATGCTTCAAACTATGCGGTGGGCGTCGTTCTCACTCAACACGGCCACCCTGTGGCCTATCATAGTGAGACACTATCAGATGTTGTCCGTAAGTACCCTACTTACGACAAATAAATGTACTCCATTGTGCAATCTTGCCGCTAGTGGAGACATTACATTCTTGGGAAGGAGACAGTCATCCACACTGATCATAAGCCACTACAGTTCATGTAGACACAAGGAAAATTGTAGAATGATCGACATCAAAAGTGCTCCACATACTTGCAGCAATTCCACCTCAACATCAAGTATAAAACAAGAAGCACCAATTGCGTTGTTGATTTCCTTAGCAGACCGCTAGTCACGACACTCACCACGGTGCTAGACTCTTGTGGCCATGAGACCTTTGGATGGTCCCAACTCTATGAGACAGACTCGGACTTCGCCACCACCTACCAAATGTAGGGTGCAAACGCAGTTGTCGATAATTTCCATATTCAGGATGGGTTGTGTCGTCTGGGCCATATATGTGTTCCATCAAGCGAGTGAGCGAAGATGATTTGGGAAGCCCACTACAGTCGGGTGGCAGGACACTTCGGCGTCGAAAAGACAGTGGTGATGCTACAAAAACATTTCTACTGGTCGAAACTTCAACAGGAGGTCAACAAGTATATCAGGTCCTGTGCTATTGCCAAACCGACCACTAAGAAACAGGGCATGTACACCCCTCTTCCTACTTCTAACAGGCCATGGGAATCCATCTCAATGGACTACATGTCAGGCCTCCTGTCCACCAAGCGGGGAAATGATTGTGTTTTTGTGGTTGTTTATCGCTTTTCTAAGATGGTGATTATGGTTGCCTGCAAGAAGAACATCACAGCAGAGGCCACTGCCAAGCTCTTATTTGAATGAGTCTGGGTACATTTTGGAATCCCACAAACCATTGTCTTAGATCGGGACAGTCGATTTCTCAGCACATTCTCGTCGAGCCTCTGGTCATTGCTGGACACCAAGCTCACCAAATCCACGACCTTCCACCCCCAAACAGATGGCCAAACCGAGGTCATAAATCGAATGATTGTGCATATCCTTCGCATGTATAATTCAAAGCACCCTCGCACATGGTATGAGAGCCTTCCCTATGTCCAACAGAGCTACAACCGATCCCTACATAGCTCAATCGGCCACATGCCCTTTCAAGTGGGGTTGGGATTCCAACCATTGGGTCCCATAGATGTTTCACTTCCCCTTATGGTCACCTCGACCGACTCATCTCCTGCTCCAACTGAAGCTGACAAAGCCACCCGATTCATTGAGCGGATCCAACACATCCGCCAACAGGTTTAGGATATCCTACAGAATTCCAATGATAAGTACAAGCAGCGCCATGATCAACATCGGCTGCCACATAAGTTTTAGTTGGGCGATAAAGTTTGGTTGCACTTGCAGAAAGAATGCCTTACAGGAGCCCATCGGAAGCTTCGCCCACTCCATTGTGGATCATACACCATCACCAAGTCCATGGGGGATAATTCTTTGGAGTTGAACATTCCTCCTTTCCTTGGCCTTCACCCAGTGTTCAACGTGGATCTCATTCGCCCTTATTTCCCACCATTATTGGACACCTCAGACATAGCAGAACAGCTGACACCAATAGAGCTCAACCTCAACTCCATAAAATAGGAATCCAGTGATCATATTGTGGACACACAGATCAAGGGAACTCGATAGCAAAGGATCCAGCTTTATCGAGTTGTCAAAGCAGGGCAGCTCCTGCACCAAGTCAAGTGGCTCACCCGGGGCCAAAGTCAACAGAAATTTCCTCATCTAATGGGGGAACTCAATGCAATGGAAATCAATTGCTTCCTAAGGAGGGAGGATTGATCTAGGTGGATATCGGTGGCCACCCACCTTTTCCAACTGGCTCAAAACAGTTTTCTGGCAATTTTGGCAATTTACTATTTTTAGCAGTTTTAACTTCTGGGGCCATTTCGAGGGCCTAAATGAAGGTTTTTCAAGATCGAGCTTCTCAATAATATCCAAAGGCATGATTGAGCCCCCAAAATTAATATCCTCGACGATACCTTTCCAACGGGATATCATACGCCTAAAACGGAGATCGTATGCAAAAGTTACGACCCCCGGAAGTTGATGTACTAACTTACCCAGACGGGGCCCACACGACTTTCGGCGCTTCATCTCCTAGGGTTAGTTTTTGGGATGTCTAGGGTTTAGGGAATTCCTGTTTATTGTAAAAAGGCCTTCAGAGCCTCATTGTAATAGGCTTCTGGCGAATGAGCGCAGTAGTCACATCTCTTCTCAGAGATAAGCCGCCACCATTCCAGCAAGCTTGTTTCCGCTGCATTTTACAGTTTTAGCTTATTTACTTATTGAATAGAAAACTAGTTTTATTGTATCTCTATTATTTTTTGTTAAGCACCTGTTAATAATCTGTAGTCATTTCGTTCTGGTCATAAAATCCGGATCAGACAGAGTGCAAATCCATGCCTACACTGATGGTGATGGATTTGAAGAAAATGAATGATGCTTCTACTGACTCGGGCGGGATTGAGCCACACCTGTATCGACAGCTGATTGGATCACTGATGTATCTGGTTAACACCAGACTTGGTATATGTTATGCATTGAATGTACTTAGTCATTTCATGAGTCAGCCGAAACAGACTCACTAGATAGCAGTGAAGCACGTATTGAGATATCTACGAGGCACAGTTGGATATGGCCTAAGATATGCCTCCAATGTAGACTTGAGTTTGTAGGGATATGCCAATGCAGATTGGGCAGGGAGCGCAGTGGAATGGAAGAGCACATCCAGGTGTTGTTTTACCTTGGGGTCTGCCATGGTTTCCTGGTGCAGCAGGAAACAGATCTGTGTGGCCTTGAGTACCGAAGAAGAAGAGTATATAGTCTTGAGTGTGGCAGTTTGCGAAGCAGTGTGGCTTCGCTAGCTCCTGACAGATTTATTTTATCATGAGATGGATCCCACCATAATTCATTGTGATAACCAAATCTATGTAAAGCTCTCTGAGAACCTTGTGTTTCACAATAGATTGAAACACATTGATATAAAATATCATTATATCAAATACATGGTGCAGAGGAAAGTAGTACACGTGCGGTACCTTCCTACACATGAGAAGATTGTTGATATCTTCACCAAACTGCTTGCCAAGACGAAGTTCGAGTACTTTCGTGAGAGACTTGGCCTGGTGGAGAATGCCTCCCTAGCTGAGAGGGAGTGTTGATGATTACAATTGCATGAAACATCCTCCAGGACACAGACTGAGTGAGTCGGCCTGTGAGAGAGCCCATGAGTTGGGTGTGCCCATGAGATGGGTGTGTTGTTCCTCTCTAAGATGGAGATGGAGTGTTGTGTGCCCCTGTGTAGGGAATATTCCCATGATCTGGGTGTTTTGTTCTCTCTAAGATGGAGATGGAATGTTGTGTGCCCCTGAGAAGGGAAGATGCCCATGAGATGGGTTGTCGTTTGAGATGAAACGATGTGTACCCCTATGAGGCGTGAAGGAGCCCGTGTGATGGGTTTACTGTTCTCCTCTGTGTAGAGAGTTGATACGATGTGGTAGTCCAGATGATTCTCCTATGAGACGCAGTGAGATAGAGATATTTTGAGTAGGACGTCCATGTGGCTGAGCACATGTGGACGTGATCCTAGTGGTTGAGCACTAGTGAGTGTGTGATGATTCTCCTATGAGACGTAGTGAGATAAAGATCTGTTGACTTGGACGTCCCTGTGGCTAACCACAGGTGGACATGCCCCTAGTGGTTTATCACTAGTGGGTGTGTGAGATCCCTTGCTATATTGTCTAAGAGTCATATTTACATGTAACCCTAATTGTGATGTAAAGGGTACATGTCGTCCCCACCATAAAGTGAAAGATAATTAATGTAAAAGATAATTAATATGGTAATTATTAATTATATTCTTAGGTATTGAGGTCGTCCCTGTTGTTCCAATAGACACCACTTTTGATGTGCCCAGTCTAATATAAATAAAGGTGATTTCCCCATTGAGGAAACACAACACACATGTGAGTTTGGAAATTTCAGCAAGTACTTGTTCTAGGGCTGAAGTGCGCACCTCTCTTGGGCGCTAGTCTTCTTGGCTTTGTAAGCACCCTCTTGTGTGTTAGGTTTATGGTGTGGGAGGTCTTTCTCTTGAAGAATATAACAAATCATTGGTTGGATTTTCTTCCCTTGTTGAGAAGGGTTTCCCAGGATACTTCTTGTGTACTTGTGCATGGTATTTCTTCTTGTGATCTTGGTTACTACAACAAATTGTTTATGGTGTAACTGCAATTGTCTATGGTTCAAGTAAAATGCTAAAATTGGAACAAAATTCATTCTTGAGCCCATCATAGTGAAAATTTAACACCCCGTGATGCAAATACTACACTTTAGGAAGGATTGGTTGACACTTCCCTAGTCTACTAGACAATATGAATACTATGTCAAAGGAAGGATCAATCTACCCTTTATCGAGATACCCCAGTAAAAACCCCTAATTTAGCTATGTTGTGAGATAAACAATAGACAATGGTTAATTGTGGGACAATCACAAGAATATTACAATAGAAAATAAAAAACAAGAAAGCATGCATGCAACTAAACTACAAGTTCAACAACAAGAATGTCATTTAAACAAAAGAAATTGGAGGGAAACAACAATACTCATATATTAGTCCAATGTGAAAGCATAAAATGAGTAATAGCACCTAGTGAGAATGGTTGGAAGCAAGTGGGATCTAGCACTCTCCTTGGGATGAGTCCTTTTGCTTCTTGAAATCTCTCTCTAACAATGGTGAATGAAGAAATATCGGTTCCTTGAGGAAACAACACAAGAAAGCATGAAGGCAATGAGTGGTAGAGATGACAGAGTGAGATGATTGATCTCCAATCTCATTCCTCTTGCATTAGCTTGCAATTATTCTCTATGATACCCCATGGATTTCATTTATAGGCAATTTTTTAGCTCAATGAAGAACTAGTTCCAGCATGAATCCTCATCATTTAAAATGGGATTCTTAATGCTCGATAGAGACCCTTGGGAGGCCAAGGTACTCAACATTGATGAGATGAGATCTTGAATTCACCCTGTATGCCTCAATGAAGAACTAGTTTCAATGTGAATGATCATCATTCAAAATGAGATCCCTAATGATCAATAGAGACCCTCAAGATGCCAAGGTACTCAACATTGATGAAATGAGATCTCGAATTCACCTTGTATGCCACCTTAGAGACACCTAAGTCAAGTCTCCAACCTTAAATGCATCGAAGAGGTCAGGCTCACATGATTTTGCGAAGTTGTGTGGGTTTCGAAGGAAATCTCATGAAAGTCTCGCAAGTGACAGTGAAGACAAACTACAAAAGTGAATTAAAATGTGCTTTCTAAGTTTGTTTTCTACTCATTAAGAAGTTGTAAAGTAGCCATGAGATAGTGTTATTATGTTGCATTATTGTCAATTGATGTTGTTATTGAATAACTGCCAAAATTTTGATTATGGGTGAAATTGAGGAGATAACAGAGTTGTTGTTCCCTTAGATCCCACTTAAAGAGAGAGATTTGCAAAGCTTGTGAATGATGATATTCAGGGCTCAATCTTGAAAAATATACACAATGTGACTTCGTGGAAGGAAGAATATATAAAAGTAACCAT
Source organism: Picea mariana (assembly GCA_032191745.1). Taxonomy (NCBI): domain Eukaryota; kingdom Viridiplantae; phylum Streptophyta; class Pinopsida; order Pinales; family Pinaceae; genus Picea; species Picea mariana. The sequence goes on from JASDQU010099842.1 coordinate 526,726, forward strand.
GAATGGAAAACTAATTTGGAGGAGCATCAACTATTTTGATACATATTTAGAAGATGCAATGAACATATGGAAGAAAAGAGGATATGAGATGTCTAACAAAAGATGTACATATATTGAAAAATTTAAGCATTGGTTTGGGACTAAGCTGCACGACCCTCCTATATTTGATGGTATCAAATCAGTGAGAATTTTTATTGATCATATGGAGGAGCACATACTGGAAGAGAGAAGAGTACAAGCATTGGATGCAATGGTGAAAGGAACCCCTATACACCGATGGGCTACACATAATTGATTTAGATAATTTAGCATAGGTGGTAAACAAGATGTCATTGATATTTCTACCCAAAGAAGTGGAATTAATAAATAGATAAAAGGGCACAAAAGATCCAAAGGAACACATCTAGTTTTGTCAAAAGAAATGGACTAAAAATAACTAACCAAAGGAAGAATGGGCACATACTTTTATTCATACATCGGATGTTGTGCCAAGGACTAAGAAACGTTGAATAGACAATTTTGCACAACATTCAAACTCGTAGTTGATGACCTTGTGTTGTTTTGATCCTTGAAATCAATCAATCATTTTATATTCCGGGATAAATAAGGACTCTTAGATTAAGCACAGAAGGTGGTATGCACATACCACTTGAAACTAGAAAATATGAAAGAAACTCTATATTACAGGGAGATAGATGGAGAGGAACTGAATGAGGAAGAATATTTGAGGAATTTTAAGATAAATGAAACTATACGGGTGTGAGAAGTTAAGGAGAAGGAAGTTAGCGACAATAAACCTTATTTTTTAGAACCCCTTGAGATAGAGAAATGGAACATCATATCTGAGGAGGACCCTAAGATGGTTGTCATCGGGGATTATTAGGATCAAGAAACTGTCACTCATGTGGTCGAATTACTTAGGGAATATGAAGATTTGTTTCCAAAAATATTCTAAGAGATTAAATATAAAGTTGGTTTCTTAGGGGAAATGAAGATGCAATTGAAGCCTAAAGAAAATCCTATTAGAGAAAGGCCATATTGAATAAATCCAAAATATAAAGAAAAGGTAAAATAGGACTTGGACAAGATGTTGAGTGTAGGAATTATCTTTCTAGGGGAAGAATCTTAGTGGATTAGTCCCATGGTCATTTAGTTAAACTAGATAGGATAATTTTGAATATGTGTGCACCTTAGAGGGTTGAATGCAGATTGTTTGCATGGCCTCTTCCCTACACCATTCACAAATGAGGTGTTGGAAAATGTAGGAGGCAAGGAATCTTATTCATTTACAGATGGATTCTCAGGTACCATCAAGTTAGAATTTCAGAAGAGCAAAAAACAGAGACACCCTTTCTAATAGAATGGGGATCCTTCACATACAATGTTATGCCATTTGGTTTAAGTAATGTGTCCATAGTCTTCTCCAATATTGTGGTATTTACATTAAGGAATTTATGAACAATTTTTTAGAATTTTTCCTAGATGTATCATGTTCAACCCAATTAAAGATTGTATTCAAGTATTGAGGCTCATGCTAGACAAGAGTATATAGTTGCAGATTTCACTAAATTTGAAGAAGAGTATTTTTTGCACACCCTTTGGAGTTTTACTTGGACACATGGTTTGCAAGGAGGGATTGTTGGTAAATCAAGAGAATATTAATTCTATCATTGACACAACTACTCCGACAATTAAATCTCCACAACAATGTTGGGACATATAGGATATTATAAGAAGTTCATCATAAATTATTTAAGATTACAAAGCCCTTGGAGAAGGTGTTAATGAAAGATGCTAAGTTTATTTGGACACTAGAATGCCAAGAATCATTTGATATGTTGAAAGAGAATCTTATGAATGCAATCATCTCAGTGTTTCTTAATTAGAAAAATTTGTTTCTTGTTCATGTGAATGGTTTAGCAATAACACTTGTTGCAGTGCTTGTGTAACCAAGTCAAGGGAACATAGACCATCTTATCTCATTTGCAAGCAGGAAATTGTCATACATAGAATGAAATTACACTACAACTAAGAGAGAAGACCTTGCCATAGCCAATGCCATACAATAATTCATACATTATCTCCTTGGGAATGCAATTCTTCATGAATCACTCTGCACTGGAGTACCTAGCGAAAATCTAGTGTTTTGCGAAGGATTTGACATTGGTTACTCCCTTTTCGAGAGTTTGATTTTGAAGTAGTGGTGTGTTATCACTCTGTAATTTTGCCCAAGGCTGAAAGGCAATCACAGAGGCAACATCAAAACCGCTTCGAGTCTTGGATCTAGCCCTCCAAGACTCAGAGAGGGATCTCTCTGTGTAATGTAGCTTTGTTTAAAAATGATATTAGGCTAGGTAATGAGAACATTGGGTTTTGCTGTAAAAAGGGTTTATAAATTTGGTTGAGACAAACTGCACATCCATTGGGCTATGGAGTCTGAAATTAATTAGGAATGAAATACAGCCAGAAATGCTGAAGAAATATTTCACAAGGCAAGATAACACACTTACTGGATCTTCAATAGTTTAAATGATGATCAGAAGAAAAGAGAAGGAAATAACTCCAATCAACAAGCACTTAAGAATCTCTTAACTGAAGATATTTAGAAGATGAACATTAAAATCTGTAGAATCGGATGCAGGGTATCAGGGATAAATCCTACAACATAACGCTATTCGTACAGATTAGTTATAGAAAGACAAGATGGTTACAGAGCGAGAATACATTTAACTGGGAAAATACATCACCAGTAAACATGCACAGGAATCCTGTAAAGAGCCTCTTTCATTAATGGCAGATCAAAAATGTTACAGCTCGGTAGCCTCCAGGGCGTGAAGATCCAACCCTATTACATTAAAATCATATCAATAAATAGTATAGGTCTCCTCCACAAGTTTCGAGAGTCGGTTCAACCGTCTCGGCCGAAAATGGCCACCATTCCCACCAAATTCAGAGTTTGTTGCCATAAAAAATGGACCGTTTTACTGCGAAACAAGGGTCCGTTCAGACGTGATTTTATCCTCAATGATGACACCTAGGAAAAAACTGAAGGAGGTTATTGTAGATGGGCATGCGCTGGACAAAAACCTCCTTCGGTTTCGCAAAATTCATCTCCAGCTGGCCGTGGCAGCTCTTGCAAAATTGGGACTGAAACTAAAAATGGAAAATATGGAAAAATAGGCCCCGGAGATGCCTTCGACCTGCCCTGATCGTAACTCCGTTGAAAAAACCGAAAAAAGGGTTTTGTTCCTCATCCTGTGCTAACCAAAAACCTCTCTCAGATTTTAAAAATTCGTCTCCATTTGCTCAGGATCTCCGTCGGAAGAAGGCATGGTGAAAATGGGCGAAAATAGTGAAAATGAGGAAAATGGGTTTTTGGCGGGAAAAAATTCCGGACTCCTCCCCCTCGTTAAATGCCGAACACCCGGAGGGGTCTGGAATTGAACCTGAGCCATGGATTTACGGGGTCAGATCTGAACCGTTTAAATTAGCATGGGTTTTTAATTTAATTCCGGACCCCCCTTCGTTAAATTTCGGACTCACAGGGGTGGCTCCGGAATTAATATACGCCGTTGATTAAACTTAGGGGTATATGGAAAGGGGCGTGGGAGTATGGAAGTGGGCGGGAGTTTATGTGAGGGCGGGATGTTAAGTGGATAGGGGAGAGTGGGTAGTGGAGGATGAGAGGGGGATGACGTAGGGAGATGGGGGTAGTGGAGGTAGGTGGGGGATGGGACGTGAGGGAGGATGAGTGGAGTAGGGTACGTGGGGAATGGGGAGTGAGGGAGGATGAGTGGGGTAGGCGTAGGGGGTAGGAGTAAGGACTTAGGATTAGTTTTTTAGTTTATTTCTTATTTTTGTTTTATGTTTTTTGTTATATATTTTTTTTTATGTTTTTCTTTTGTTTTGTTTTTTTAAATGTTTTTATATGATATTTGTTTTTAAATTTGCTTTATTCCTTTTTATTTTTAATATTATTTTTAATATATTCCTTTTTTATTTTAAATACAATTTAATACTTTTTATTTTTTTAATGTTTTTTAATATTTTATTTATTTATTTAATTTTTATTTTGTTTTTAAATTTAATTATTTTATTTAAATTTAAAACTAAATCTAACCTTTGATTTAGATGCTAACCTAGGCACTAACCTAGTTAATGACTAATTAATTAATATTTAATTAATGATTAATTAATTATCAAATATTCATTTATTAATTAATTTTAACCTAGATTAACTTTATTAAAACTTTTTGTTCATCCTAAGTCCATTCGTGCAGGGATGGAAGACGGGATAATGGAGGCTGACAAAGGACAAGGGGGAGAGGATGCAGCGGATGAAGGATGCAGAAGGTGATGGAGGACTGAGCGACAAGAGTGGAGGGAGGAAACAGAATCACCTGAGCTATGCTTCGTCACTGGGAGAGATGCCAAAATAACAGTTGAAGTATCGACTCGCCTATAATTATAGGACCCTAACAGGTGGCTCCATCTGGGGATGGCAGCTTCTTTCAGGAGGTGTCAAGAACCACAGACCTCTGAACATGCAGACCAGAGCTTTATCCATTGGGCTGATCCCAAAACTTATTCTGCAACCTGTAGCTGTTTTGATCTTTGCAACTGAAATGAAATGAAAATAAAAAAAACTGCTGAAAAAGAGATGCTCAGAGTGTTGAGCTTATTCATTTTCCTACCTACCTACCCTACTGCTACTGATCATTTTGTAAAATCAAATAATACAAAAATGCCAGTGAAGCCAATCAAGCAGTTGATTTAATGGCTCTGTACTTTCATTGTCTGTGATGAAACTCAAAAATGAGTCTGTTACTCGTGCTTGAGAGTAACTTCCACCCTGCTTTCCCTTGCATAAGATTTGA
>JASDQU010099843.1:646-22635 GCA_032191745.1 Picea mariana
ATCTCATGTTCTTGGATGTATGCTTAAATAACTAAGTGTTACGTTGTTAACAAGATTGTCTAAGTATACAAGTGAGTTGCACAAAGTTGGGGTGTGACTCCCGAGTAGCCTAGAACGGAGTATGGGTATGCTCTAGGTGAAGAGGTGTAGTCCAGATGAATTATTCTTGGTGTTGTCAAGCAGTCAAGTAAGAACCGTCACGGTGTCGCACGCCCTCGGGAGGTGAATGAACGTAAGATCTGAACAAGTGTCTTGTGGGGTCGCGACAAAGGCCATGTCCAACCATTTTTAACTCCTAAATTACCTCATCAAAGGATTCAAATGTATAAATGATAGGGTGAAAGATTGTACAAACAACTATCCATCCTATGTCAAAAATATTTCTAGGAGATGTAGAAAAAACTCAACTCAAAAATATTTAATTGCAATTTATAAACTCAAATTCCATATGAATTGTAGTTATAGTAGATCTCCTTAACATAAGATTGATTTTGAGCATTTAACCCCATGATGGATAATTTCTCAACATTAAGAAATAATATGGGAAGTTGGTGAGCAAAGAGGGGAAAAAATGAAACAAATGAGGACCAAAAATGAAAATTGTAAAGCCAGTTGAAGAATTTAGCAATGAAAAATGATTATCACTCTAAACAATCATTTCACGAATTGAGAGACCATAATGAGTAAATTGAAATCATAGATTGCATCATCTACATCATGTATGTATATCATTGTCCTCCACTTGTTTTGTATAACTCTTTTGATTTGTGAAAATCCTTCACAATTGTTAATCTAGTTCATAATAAGAGAGGAAATTCTCCTTAATCTTGAGGACAACATGCTTCTAGATGGAATTAAGGTCAAGGGTGTTTTTTTTTTTTTCTAATGCATGGGCAACCAAGATGCAAATTGTCGCAAGTTCAAGCTAGAAAAACCACTCAGGAATGAGAAATTCATAGCAAATCAGAGTTCATATACCTAGTTTTCAAATAAGTCCTTTCACAGTGGGAAAGTTTGAATATGCTTCCACTTTTGTGGAATTAGACAAATGTCGTTGAGTTCTTGCAAAAGTTTGAAAAAACTTCTAAGTTCCTTTGGGAGTTTGATAAATCTCTCACTTTTTTATTTGTCTTGGTGTAAAAGTTTGGTGACTCTTTCAAATTTTATAAGGAATTTGACAAATGTCCAGAGAGTCGATCTGATCTTATGCCAAGTTTGAAGTTTGAAGATGCTTTCATAATCCTGGGGAAATTTGACAAATTTACGTGAAATACTTTTGGCTTTTTCCAAAAGGTTGGAGCTGTTCCCAGAATCCTTTGAAACTTGACAAAACTCCAAATACCTCCCGTTACATCATTGCGAAAGTATCAAAATGCTTCCAAATTCTTTAGGAAAATTGACGAATCTCCATCACATCGATCCGATAAATCCTCGAAGTTTGCAGTAAAAGTTTGAAGATATTTCCATTACTTTTGAAATCTATTGCAACTTTAGGAAACTGGACAAATCTCCATCACATCGATCCGATAAATTGTCAAAGTTTGAAGATATTTCCAGATTCCTTTCAGAATCTGCTGTAACTTAAATATCTGACCGACTGACGATTTCCAACTAGCAAATTCGTCTAACTTGTAAACGTATCGTTCCTTTCTTGGAATCGTTCCTTTCTTGAATATAAGTATAAGACATTTTATACTAGCACAGCCGCTAACTTGTTGCTGGTGAATGCTGAAAGATTTACGGTGGACGACGGATGGTGGATAAAAAACACTCTCACGTTAAAAAAAAACTCAGTGAAAACGTCAGGTCATGCATAAAGAAAACCCTCCACATCTCAACCACGTAATCTCTACTGATAAAGAGATGAAGAATAATTAAACATGGCAATCATATGATGTTACAGTAACTTCTTAATATGATTAGGTAAATGTTAAAAAGTAAACAGGTTAACGGATGCATTTATAAATACAAAGAAGTTATCAACAATAAATCTGACCCATTGATTTTGAAGGACGACTAAGAATATGCCAGCATCTTCAATGCATAATCATCAGATTACAATTTAAGATTAAAAGATCATTAATTGTGCCCATCTCCAATAAGTATACGCCTTTCAGCGTAATTAATTTTTTTCTCAAATAATGACTTTTTTTCTCAAATAATGACCCATGCTCTGCACATGGGTCTAGAAAAGACCCATTATCAATACAAGGAAACAACATTTTAGCGGATTTTTTTTAAAACTATTGTTAAAAGTTCCTCATTTGTAAAGGTTTTTAGTGGAGGATTTTGAGGATTTTGTAGATGTGGTGGGCAAAATGTTTTGTGGAAATTGAGTCGCAATGCTCCAATTTGACATTGGTACATCATTGTACTCAATATAAAAGATTACTAGTGTTCCATGACCACATACGCAACCAAACAACAATAAGTCAAAAATACTTTGGTGCTCCACTTTGTTCCAAGCACATCAATGCTCAACATTTATCTATGTGCACCAAAGATACTATACCAATGCACACTAGAATGACAAAAAGTCAAAAAAACATCAATCTTCCATTTTTGGTTTAGGCACATTGATACTCCACATTGGTTTAGGACCATTAGTGCTCCCTTTATTAATAAGTTCATGAAATTTTTCACAATATTTCTTCGAGTTGTGCACTCCTCATTTGTGATGTGTTCTTAGAGCATATGTAATCTCCTTTGGTACTCAACATTAAAAATTAAATTCATCCTTATTCATTCCAAAATTGAAGATTTATTTTCCTATCCATAAAATATTTGAAACCCTTTGAATAGAAGCAGTATATAAGCCTAATTAGGAGCATTTTTATTCATAATGGGTAGTTGAAAATCTTGGTAGATGCATGCATTATTTTATGTATAGTTTTTAATTTAAAATTTTATGAGCATAGAGGTGATCATGACCTATAGTTGGCCTCACGAAGTAGTGCTTGCGAGTTTCCTTAAGGCAAGCTACAAACAAGTTTTACTATTGAGTGCAAGACTTGTGGGCAACTCCTATAGTAGCCTATGTGTATGAAAAATTTGGAAAAACAACTTTGTTTCTCAATTTCAGTTTATAGCATAGTTGTAAATATGTAAGAACTTTGTTGAGAAGTATTATGTCATATGCTACACTTCTTACTCTCAATATTATATCACAATTTCTTTGTGATTTTGGAGAAAATTTTTAATAGATTGTAAATTTGGAGATGTTGATTAGTGTACTTGTATATTTTTTTTAGGTTATAGATATTTTTTTCAATATGTTTCCTATTAATAATGTGATTAAAAATATATTCATTCACATATCAATGGAAAGAAGTTTTTTTCATATTAATAATGTGATTAAAAATATATTCATTCACATATCAATTGAAATAAGTTTTTTTCATATTAATAATGTGATTAAAAATATATTCATTCACATATCAATTGAAAGAAGTTTTCCATTTGGAAACTGTTTTTACCTATATGAAAGTGTGTGAAGAAATGAATGAAATAGAACATATTGAACATAAGAGTAAACAACATTAATCTTGTAGTCGGAAGGTCTCAGATATATGATATACTCATTGTTAATAAGTGTGAATAGGGTTCTTTAAGTGGTTGTAAATATGATACACAGTTTTTAATTAGGTATTGATCAAATATGTATTGAAAGAGATTATTTTGAGATATCATAATTAGGTATTGATCGGATATGTATTGAAAGAGATTATTTTGAGATATCATATTTAGGTATTGATCGGATATGTATTGAAAGATATTATTTTGAGATATCATTAGTACTTTGAAAATGGTAATGAATGTTGTTAGTTATTCTTATTAATATTTGGCTTATATTAATGATTGTCAGTATGGATTTATAAGACGATTGACACATTATATTTTATCTATCACAATCTTTTTGTATTTCAACTATAATGCATAGTTGATATTCTATAAGGTGCCTTAGTCTTAGATTGTGATATTAATATAGGAATCCATCAATTAACTATCAAAGTTAACAGTAGGGAAATTTTCAAGGATCCATAATTATCTTAAAGTATAGAAACTTTGGCAAATCTTACTATTTTTAAAATGTTAACAGTAAAATGTTTGACAACAGTTTTGTTAAAATATTTAAATTTCTAAGGATTCTATATAGTTTCTAGAATTTTTTGGCAATTGAGTAGATGTTTTTATTCTATAAAATTTGGGTGGATCATTTAAAAAAAATGGAAATTGGTGAATCCTTTTTTGGAAAAAAAAAAAAAAACATGAAAAACTAGCCCATGGGTAAAATTTAGCCTTGAAATTTTTCATGTTTAACACTATTAATATTAATAGATATTGTAGTTAAGACTATTAATATTAATGCAATCTCCTTTTATCTTGACTTACAATAAATTATAGTCTTAAAAGCAACAATAAAGACCTTCACCTTCAATTCAAAAACATTATAATACAAATCTTATAGTGTAAAGTTTTAATATCATATCAACAATTTGAATTATAGGCTATACAACTTCAAGTATGAAGAACCAATAAACATACCAATTGTAAGGAGAGATTCAATCATGACATATCAATTAATTTTTGTCATGAATCCTCAAACATGTAGTGAGGAAAAATCACCTAGCCATAAAGAAAAACATAAACTATTACAAAATTCCTACTCACATACACTTTTGCAATCAACTCAATGAATAAAACACAATGAACAGCATGTAGATAGATACCTGGAACAATGTCACGTAGTAAAAGCCTATAATATTTCAATCTCTACCTTTTACTATTTCAATCTCTACCTTTTACATTATACATTAGAAAGCTTGTCTAGAATATTCTATATTAAATGTCATCTCAATAAACATTCACAATTGGTGGTTGTGCTTCACAAGACAAATTTTGTACTTGAAGTTGGAGCCTGCTAAACCTTTGAAGCAGTTGGAATTGGTGTCCCTACTCTTTCCTTCCTTCATGGGTTGCAATGGACGAATTAAGAGTTTTAGAAGTGCAAGGAATGAAATTGGAAAGATTGTGGCAATGAGACAATCCTTATTTTGATTACAGATTTCATCCATCCAAGGGATATGGAATAAAGTCAACAAAAGTTAACGGTTGACTTTACTCTTTATTTTTTGGATGGATAGAATCTGCAATCGAATTAAGTTAGGTTGATATGGAATAAAATCAACGAAACTTAACTATTGACTTTACTCCCTATCCGTTGGATGGATAGAATCTGCAATCAAGTTAAGTTTGAATTAAGTTTGGTTGCAAACATCAGATATGAATATGGAATAAAGTCAATGGAACTTAAGGGTTGACTTTACTCCCTATCTATTGGATGGATAGAATCTGGAATAGAGTTAAGTTGGGTTTTTTTTTTCCACAGAAAATTCCTCTTTTGTATTCATAAAAATATAATTAGTTTTCATACAACTGTCCAAGTTTCATAGGACATTTCAGTTCAAATAAAAAAGATAGCACTAAGCTTAACTATGCTTTCTCTCTAAAAGACATAACAAACTCTGAGAATACAACCAGAATACAACCAGAATACAACCGAAAATTACAAACAGAAAAGATGTTAACTATGCATCCATACTAGGCCTAATAAGCTCCGAAAAGAGAGCCTAGATGCAGAGCAATACTTAAATTGAGTGCAGGAGAACATTGGAATAACTTTATGTAATGAGTAGAGCCCTCATTACCAGATTCCCAGCGGTTATATGCAATTCTTCTCGGCTGATTTTCAAGAGCCTTCTTTGATAATCTATCTGCCTCTTTGTTCTCTTCATGATAAATATGGGCAAAGTAGAGATTCCTTAAGAGAGGAAGTAATTCCAGGATTCTTTCCTTCCATCTTTTTAAAGCAACTACTTGAATAGTTCCCCTTTTGTTTAGCCACTCGATTACAATATTAGAGTCCCCTAGCACTACCAAAGCAGGAAGAGACAATCTACTGGACAGAGTAAGAGAGACCCAGCCCCCATAATTTTAGCCTTGGTATTTGATCTTTGGCCAACATTGAAAGTCCAAGTGTAAGAAGTATAGCTGTTAATTAAAATCTTGCCTCCAACTCCACATTTTTCACCCCTGGATTGAGCTACACCATCAAACCAAGCTATAGTTATGTCAATCGGAAGTCTCAAATTATGAAGACGAGGGGGATAATCTCTTTTCTGGAAACCATAAGTGTTGACTGCTGCAATCATTTTATAGACAACCTTTTAAATGGAGGGGTGGCCTTATTCAAAGATAGTAAAATTTATCTCGTTCCAGATGTGCCAAATGAGAGAAGTCGGCAGCGAAGGAAGAAGTGGGTTTTTCTTATTCCAATTTTCAAAACACTCATGAATTGAGTGTCCAAGCCATCCTCTAAATAAATTAAGATCACTAGTTACCCTGGTCCATACATCAAGTGTAAATGAGCATTTTACAAATAAATGCTTACCTGAATCATTACTTCTCTTGCACAAGAGGCATATGCCTGGTCCAACCCATCCCCTTTTCTGAAGATTTTTCCACGATAGGATCTTGTTTTCTGCAGCAAGCCAAGTAAATAACTTAACTTTTAATGGACATTCCCATTTCTAGAAATTTCTCCTCCATCCACTCACCTTTGGCGCCCATATCTTTGCAGCAACAACATTATACACATTCTTTACCCTAAGATTCCATGAGTTATCTCCTCTCGTCCATAGTAAGGTGTCTGGGTGGTCCTGGAGGTGAATACCCGAGCTAATCAGTCTCATTCTAAATCTTTCCCATTCCATAGTTGAATCTCCCTCAAGCTCCAAATCTGTGCTATTTAACTAGTTTGATCCAATAGTTCTTTGTACTTGATCACAACTCGCTTGATAGAGCAAGAAGATTCTTTTGTAAATTAGCCTCTGAATTAGTTCCTTTGATAATAGTGAGTCCCTTCCCAATCCTAGGATATAATCTCTCCCAATAAAAATCGACTGACCACAGCTTGGATTCCAAGCCAGCCAATGTAAGACAAGCGACAAAGAGTTTAGTAATTTTTTCCGAGTTTGAAAACCATATGACACACTTGTTGAGGCCGATCTTAACCAGGAATGCACCTGTTCATAAGACAAATATTTGTCTTTTATTACTCTATTCCAAATGCCAGGTTTCATCAAGACTCTCCAGAGGGTATTTGAAACCATCGCCTGATAGAATATATAAATATTTTTAAACCCCCACCATCCATACAATTTAGGTTTTGATAGCAAATCCCACTTGCATAAGTGATAATTGTTTCTCTTTTTATATCCAGACCAAAGAAAAGAGAATATCATCTGACGAATTTTATTAAGGATCGATATCAGAACATGTGCTAAAGCTAACCAATAAACTGGAAGGCTCTCCAAAACAGACTTTATTAGAATATACCTTCCTCCTAAAGATAACATCCTGTTGCACCAGTGGTTAATTCTGCTCTCAAATTTTCCAAAAGCCAGTACCAATCCTCATCTCTATCACTGTCTAGTTTAAATTCGTAGCCCAGATAATTGAAGCCTCCAGAGAGATCTTTGAAATCATACCTGTAAAGTGCTTTTAGCTCTTCAATAGTATCCTTCTTTATGCTCGTGTGAAGGAAGGTAGATTTTTTAGAGTTGATGCTTAGACCCATCGCCCGACAGAAAATTTGAAGAATTTTCCTTACTTCAGTCCATTCTGAGAGCTTTGAGTTAGTCATTACAATCACATCATCCGCAAATAACAAGTGTAGAATCTTTATAAGTCTAGAAACTTTGATTCCCAAGAGAGAGCCCTCTGCTTGACCTTTCTTTAACATAATATTGAGTCCTTCCATTAAAAGGATAAATAAAAAGGGGGACAATGGATAGCCTTGGCGCAACCCGCGTTCGCTCTGAAAAAAGGAAGTTGCCTCTCCATTGATCAAAATAGAGTAAGTTGTTGATGAAACACAACCCATAACCCAATTTGTAGTAGCTAAGCCAAAACCGCATTGGAGAAGCACAATCCTCAGAAAGTCCCAATTGATGCAATCGTAAGCCTTTTTAAGATCTAACTTTAGTATAATAGCTTGCAGTTTTTTTGTTTTTATGATGTGCAAACACTCCTGTGTTGTGCCAATAGAATCAAGGATCTGTCTGCCCTTGAGGAAACCCAACTATTCATTAGATAGAGCTTGAGAGAGAATAGGACGAAGTCTCTTTGCAATTACTTTTGAGATTATCTTGTAGCACAAATTATAGAGAGCAATAGGATGGAAATCAACAAACGTCCTTGGGATATTAACTTTTGGAATCAAAGCAATGAACGTGGAATTTATCTGTTTTGATACTTCCCCTCTTAATCTAGTTTCCTCCACCATCTCTTCCAAATCCTTACCAACTAAATCAAAATAATGAAGAAAGAATTCTACCGTCCAGCCATCCGGTCCATGACTTTTATCCTTTGTCAATCCTTTAAAAACCTCTAGGATTTCCTCCTCAGAACATGGCTTTTCAAGAGCTGTAACTTCCTCCTCACTTACCATCCTAGGGAATAACCTTACAGTCTCTACCTGTTCTCCAATGTAAGTTGTATTAGAAGCCTTATAGTATGATTTAAAATGATCAAATGTTGCTATCTTTATGTCCGTCGACTGAGAGTAAACCATGCCCGAGTCATCTTCGATCTCCCAGATATGATTTTTATTCCTATGGTAGCTGGCGAACCTATGGAAGAACTTAGTATTTTTTTCTCCACTTGTGATCCATATCACTCAGCTTTTTTGTCTCCATAGCTCCTCCTCCTCGAGGAGTTTCTTATTATGAGCACCCTCCAGTGATTTCAAATGTGTCTCATAGTCCTCTAATTGATAGCCATGTGCCTTCTGGTATATGAGATCAGTTATACCGCCTTCAATATTATTCATTTCCAAACATTCCAAGTTCCTTTCCTCCTTTAACCAGCTCTTAGCGTGCACTTTCAGTCTTGCCAGTTTTCTAACCAATCTACTTTGGGATCCCTCGTAGTGTTGCAATAATGTTTCCTGTCAAACCTCTTTCAACATCTCATCAAAAGGCATTTCTCATAACCAAGTAGGATTTAATTTAAAAGGATATGTTGCCTTTGATCTGGCTTCTCCCGACTCGAGAATAATTGGCGCATGGTCAGATATGTAAGGGTACTTGACCCATGCTCAGAATCTGCCAACATTTATAAGAACATTCTCTACCACATAGAACCTGTCTAGTATTTTTGAAATACCTTCTATGCCTTTCCTGTCGTTCCTCCACGTCGGCACCACCTCAGTCGGTGCCACGTCTACCAGATTTTTTTTTGAAAAAAGCTCAGTGAAAAAGCCCGCCAATGAATCATCCTAGGTTGTATCACCCCATATTTCCCCTGAGTTTGTAGTTAAATTCAAATTACCTACCATAATTAGATTATCAACTGATAATAGACCAACTCTGTCAACCTTTTCCCAAAAAGCTTTACGATCTTTGCATGGTCTGTAAATATTCAATATCTACACCTTCCTTTTCGTTGCTAAACTTGATCCTGTCAAAAAAATCCCTCCAACACTTAGACTGACATAAAATAAAAGCAAGTAGGATCCCAAGAAGCTAGAAGCCCACCAAAATTTCCAACTGAGCTTACAACACAAATTGTCCAATCTGGCCTGAGGGAGAACATGAAATTCCTAGCCTTATCCACCTCTACTAGGGTTTCTTGTAAGAAAATAATAGAAGGACATGGTTTCTTTAAAAGTCTTCTCATGGAGGCCAATTTTATGGGCCCTCCCACCCCTCTAAGATTAAGGGAGAGGAGGATCATGATTTAGCCTGTGCTAGGGCTTTCATGCCTCTAAGCACTCCTTGTTCTTGAATTGTTGGAAGAGAATCGGAAGTAGAAATCACCGAAACCATTTTTTTATGAGCACTCTTGATTTTATGGGAGACAACTCCATCCCTAAGCCTCTTGACCATACAAGGTCCTTACTAGAATCTATCCTTTCCCCCATAGTCGATGACGAGGCTCCCAAAGAACTATTGCTTGTTATTAGATCCTTCCCATGGTAAGTCGGGATAGGCAGAGTTCCAAAATTTCCAATAATAGAAGGAACTAAGGACGTAAGAAGATTCTCCAAAGAGTGGTCACTAATAGCTGGTTCCACGTAACCTGGAATAGGGTAAGAGTCCTCCTCTTCTAAAGAGGCTAGTAAGGTAGCAGGGCTCTTATTCTTTGGAGAAGTTAGATTCGGTAATAACACAGACCAGGAAGATGAAATAACAGGCGGGGTTGGACATATGTCAGCCTCATAAGTCAAACCAACCTCAAAATGTATAACTAGTTCAAGAATCAAATGAGAATCTAAATGATCCCTCTCCCAAGCCAAGAGTGTATTATATAAAAGAGGACAGTAAAATTTAAGCTTACCAATGAAAGAAGATTCTGTAGCTTCTGGACTCATATCAGAATGTAACCCATTGTAGACACCCGCAGCTGGGGAATCGCCCAAAGGTGAGTAAACATTTTCCAAAAGTTCCTCCGAGGAGTCCTCCAATGCTTCTACTCTAAAAGGTTGGGGACAATCCTTGCATAAATGCCTTATTCTTCTACAAAAAGAATAGCGGAAAGGTATCCCTAAGTAGTCCAAGCGTTGAGCGTATAGATGGCCCCGCCATTCTATATCTAAGGAGTCCACTAGCCCAGTGTGAATTTCAACATCAACGAGGACCATTGCCATATGTTTATCAATGTCTTTTAGAGCACGCTCATCAACCATTAAGAACCGCCCTAAAGAATTTCCAATCTGCTCAAGTGCCTTATGGTTCCATTATTGCAAAGGGAGTCCTGGAAGAAGAATCCATAAGTGACGAAATATTAAATATTCAGTTACTGAGTTGAAGCTGATGCGCCATCGCTTCAACATCAAGATACCTCCTCCATAGCCCCAAAACCTATTCAGAATGAATGTCGAGTCCTCCGGGATCTTGAATAAAAAACCTAACCAACCCCTAGATAATGTTAAGACATCGGGGATATAACGAAGGATTGGCTCCCATGAGCTCTTCAACCACTCTGACTACTTTTGTGAGTAGCACTTCCTGTATGCTAATCTACCCACCAGAGCGCACAAAGTCAGGTTGCAGGCTTCTTCCAAGCCTACGTCCATGTCCATGACTAACTGTTGTTTTCTCCTCTTCACCTTCCACACCCTATGTGGATGAAGTTTTGAACCCCTCTTGTGTCGATTTGTGACCTCTGCGTATTCTAAGGAACTAGTCCCACTAGAAACACAGTTCTCAAACACCCGCTAGAAGGACCCCGAGACTTCCTTACCATGGAAACTCTTGTGAGTAAGTCCACCCGCAGATCCTTTCGTAAAGATAAACCAGCCTGCTGTGGTAAGCCTAGCTCATTTGCTACTCCTGTTGGCGAGAAAGAAGGTGGTATAGCTGGAGCAGAAGTTGAGGGAAGAACGGTAGCTGGCTTATTAAAAGGAAAGTTATCACCTGTCCTCTTGTAATAATTGTTGCAGAGCTCATCGACCAAAGCCAATAGCCCCTGCCAATCCCAAGGATCCATGTCCTCCCCTCCTAGCAAATTTGTGACCTCATTCTCCATTATGTCACTATTTAAAACACTCCATTGGTTGCCACCTCAGGAAAGGTCTGAAACAATAGTTAAGGAGCACTGTCTCATCAAGCAGGAGAAAATCGACAAGGCACACGTGTAATCAATGAAGAAGGGACATGGAACTTGGAAGAAAATACCCACTAACTAGATACCCTCTACACAGAACGAAATATTATACTTCCAGTGTCAACAGATGACCAAAACTAAACACCCATCCTTAAAACACACCAGTTTCCATCCAGAGGCTGTATGTGAACTTTTCATTCTTGCTTATCTGTTAATACTCATCTACCTCATAACCAATAAGAAAGTGGCCCTCAGACTCCATAAAACCTGCTTCAGTTGCAGGTTTTCAAAAACTCTTTCTTGTTTGGATTGCAACTTCAGAGTTAAGTTGGGTTGCAAATATCAGACACAGAGATGTAAATGCAGTGATTTATTGACAAGAATCATGTTTTTTTTTTTTAATTTTTTATTATATTGAAACTTGGTAAACAATGCAGGCACCTTCGCGGTTGCTGGAGTTAAATATTGATGCTCCACTTTTAGAATTTCCAGAGCCATTTGGGCAGTCGAAGCACCTCGACAAGGTTGGCCATTCGGGCAGTTGAAGCACTTCGACAAGATTGTGCTGCGAAAATCTCTATCAGTACCAGAATAATTTGGGGTGGTGGAAAAATTTTGGGATCTTTGCTCAAATATCTAGAGCTACATTTGCAAGAAAGTTTGAATATGTTTCCAAATTCTATGGGGAATGTGAAAAATCATGAACACTTGGATTTGTTTGGTTATATAAGTTTGAATATGCTTCCACATTTTTTGGGAAATTTGAGAAATCTTCAGCACCTATATTTGTCTGGGTGCCAAAGCTTGAATATCCTTCAGACATGTAGGAGATTTGGACAAATCTTCAACAAATATGATGATCAGGAATATTCAGAGTTGCAATTGAAATATGGAAGGCTTATTGAAATATGAAAGGCTTAAGGATGTTGTTCATTTTCCATGGGCTACCAAACCTTTTATTGTATGAGATGGAATAATTTACAGACTTTTGTTTCATCAGGAATATGCAGGGTTCAAAAGTGAGTTTTACTGTTTGTTTTCTTTTGATAATATGATCAGCAAGGGGATGCCTACCAAAAACAAATAGAGCTAAAAGTTGGATATATCATCCATAGTTACATTCAACAATATTTTCAAGGGGAGAGTGGTATTTTCTTTACGCAATTTTGGATGGAATGAGGGGTTTGGCATGTAATATTGTTTTATAAATCGATCGAATTTGGTTTGAAATGAAAACATAATTATAAAAAAGAATACAAAAAATTGGCCGAGTGATCCACTTTCTTTCAATCACCTCTGAAATGGTAATGATATATAATATTTTACCAAACCATGTAAAAACATGAAAGAACATAAATAAGAGGTTATTTGTAATTTATTGTTTCACAAAAATGATACAAAATCACCAACAAGTTTATTATGTAGTGTGTATTATTTGACACAAAATTTAGATATAATTGCACATTCTTATGAAAAACATGACATGGAGTGTTTGAAGAAAAAGAAAAACTAAATGCATATTAAAAAGGTAAGTTAAAAGGAAATTGTATCAACTGTTTAAGGAATTAATTAAAGATTCAATAAAGTATGTGTGAATGGGCTTAAGGAGTTATAAATGGGAGTAGAGATTTACCTACAGGTACAATTGTATGAACTCATAAACACACAAACCACACAAATTACACAAATGAGTTGCAGCTCTAAATCTTCGATTCTGAATTTCATTGAAACATTACTTCATAAAAGAGCTATAAATACATATAATTTCTTCTAGAGAACTCTTCACGAAAGATCTAGAGAAGATCTTTCTAGAAATAGATAAGGACGACTCCATTCTTCTAGAGATTTCTACAACAAAAGAATCTAGATCTAACTAACACTCTTCTAGAACTCGCTACAACTAGCGGGAGTAATAATATTCTTAATTACAACCGCTAGATGCTTCAACATTTACTCTGATTGTCTTATTGAATATTTCATCATCTTCTTTGTCTTCTTCATATAGTTCTTTTTTTGCATCTATTTGTACTCCGGTTACTATTGATTGAATGTTTCTGTCAACTTCTGTAATATTAAAAACATCTTCATTTTCTTTCATCTCCTCTTCCACTGCCTTAACGGATTCAACAACTCCAGTGGTTGCATTCATTATTTCTATTCCTTCTTCTACTGCAGTTATGGAATATTTTCCATGTACCCACTTTCATCTCCATCATACTTGGGCTTTGCAAGCCACTACTCAAGAAGTGTTAATACAATATAAAATTCAACATTCACTACAACTTCATTCGTGTCTTCAACAACTTCTATTGCTAGATTCTCCTCACATTTTTCTATTGTCGCGAATGAAGTTTTCTCTTCATCTTCAATTTCATTATCCACATATGTATCTACATAGTGGGCTTCACTTTATTTATCATGTTGATGATCTACATCTCGTACATAGTCACCTTTTTCTTCCCCAATTTATTCATCAAAATTCTCTGCAATGCACTGTTGGTTGTGGAGCCTGATTATCTTCTTGATTGAGAGGTATTTTACTTTCAGCCGTGTTTATACCCCATGAAGTATTTACACCCTAGAAGTATGTACACTCTTCCACGAGGGGGAGTACAGAGGGGGGGTGCCCCCTCTGCGGGGTCCGGGGGGGCTATCCCCCCGGCTGGGGGGTCTGGGGGAAAGTGGGCCCTTGAAAGAAAAATTGCCTTGTAAATGTATATTGTAATTTCATTGTAAATCTGGACCATTCATTATAAGGTCGCATATCTAACGATATAGATTATGTTATGGTTTTTTTCCCTAAAAGGAAACCCTCTTTTATGAGGGAAATGTATTGCGGCTATGGTTGATGGCGAATATTGTATTATGATATAGGAGACTATGAGAGAAAGAAGAGGAAGTTACAACGAGTTTGTTGTAGGTTGTATCCCTTCATATGCTGGATAATAATAAAGGAAGGACCTGTCAATTTATTTAGTGGACGTATCCCACACTGGGTGAACCACGTAAATCTGTGTCTCTATTGTATTGTGTATCTTCTATGTTTTGTTTCTGCATTTGTTTTATTTTATTGCTCCACGGTCCTGTTTTTCTAACAACTGGTATCATAGCGAAAGGTAACTCATAGGAAAAGAGGGTTCCTGGTTCGAGTGGGAGCAATGTCGGAAGATGGAAATTTTAGGGTCAAGAAATTTAATGGCCAAAACTACCAGTTATGGAAGATGCAGATGGAAGACTATTTATATCAAAAGGATCTATTCCTACCATTGGGAAGAATAGAAAAGAAGCCACTGGCTATGAAGGATGAAGAATGAGAGATTCTTGACATAAAGGCTCTAGGAATGATACAGCTGAGCCTGGCAGCGTCGATGGCTTTCAATATTTCCAAAGAAAAGACAACGAAGGGTTTGATGGACGCATTGGCCAAATTGTATGAAAAACCCTCGACGTCCAATAAGGTATTTCTAATGAAGAGATTATTTAATATGAAGATGTCAGAAGGTGGGTCTGTTGCAGATCATTTAAATGATTTTAATATGGTTACTAATCAACTAAGTTCTGTAAAAGTGGACTTTGATGATGAGGTTAGGGCTCTTCTAATCTTATGCTCATTTCCAAAAAGCTGGAACGACTTGGTCATGACTATAAGTAAATTTGTCTCTGGTTCAAATACTTTAAAATTTGATGATGTTGTTGGTGTTATCCTTAGTGAGGAAATGGGATGGAAAAGCACAGGTGAGACATCAGGAAATGCGTTGAACATGGAGAACAGGGGAAGACAAAAGGATAGAGGAAAGGGTTTTGGGAACCGTGGTAATTCTAGGAAGGGAAGATCCAAATTCAGACATGGAAAGATAGAGTGTTGGAATTGTGGGAAGAAAGGACATCTGAAGAAAGACTGTAGAGCTCCAAAAAAACAAAAAGATGGACAACAAGAGAGAAATCAGGAAGAAAATGTAACAGGTGATGTGTTACAAGATGCTTTGATTCTTTCTGTAGATAATATTTCTGAGTCTTGGGTAGTAGATTCAGGGGCTTCATTTCATGCCACACCCCATAGGAAACATTTTCTAGATTATGTTCAAGGTGATTTTGGTCAGGTTCATTTGGGTGACGATGCACCATGCAAAATTGTTGGAATGGGAAAGGAAAAAATAAAGAAATGCAATGGAAACCAATGGTTGTTGAAAGAGGTAAGACATGTTCCAGATTTAAGGAAAAATCTAATTTCAACAGGGTAGTTGGAAAGTGAAGGTTGTATATCCATATTTACAGATAAGACATGGAAGGTCATCAAAGGATCATTGGTGATAGCGAAAGGAGAGAAAATAGGTACATTGTATTTATGTATTGGTAATATTGACTCTTCTATCTCTTTAGCTTCTACAGGAGTGGATATAGAACTGTGGCATCATAGGCTTGGACACATGAGTGAGAAGGGGATGCAGATACTTCACAAAATAAATTTGTTGCCAGATCTTAAACAAATTGATTTGGACTTTTGTGAGCATTGTGTTTATGGAAAATATAAGAGAGTCAGATTTCTCAGAGTCGGAAAAGAAAAGAAGAGTGAAAGGTTAGAGCTTGTGCATACAGATGTATGGGGACCAACTCAGGTATCATCTCTTGGTGGCTCTCATTATTATATTAATTTTATTGATGATGCAACTAGAAAAACTTGGGTTTATTGCATTTGAAAAAAATATGATGTTTTTGATACTTTTCAGTAATGGAAAGCTTTGGTTGAGAATGAGACAGAAAAAAAGTTGAAGTGTCTCAGATCAGATAATGGAGGTGAATATTGCAGCAAGGAGTTTGATGATTACTGTTCATACCATGGGATTCGTAGAGAGAAGACAGTTCCAAGAACACCACAAGAAAATGGTGTGTCAGAAAGGATGAATAGGACAATCATGGAGCGTGCAAGGAGTATGAGATTGCATGTTGGTTTGCCCTTACAGTTTTGGGTAGATGTTATAGGTACTGCTATTTACTTAATAAACAGAGGACCTTCAAGCTCTTTAAATGGTAGAATTCCAGAGGAGGAATGGACAGGAAAAAAGGTAAATTATTCTTTTTTGAAAACTTTCGATTGTGAAGCATTTGTCCATGTTGATATAGAAAATAGAACAAAGCTTGAGGAAAAATCCAAGAAGTGTACCTTTATTGGATATGGTGTTAATGATTTTGGTTATCACTTATGGGATTATTAAAATAAAAAAATCATTAGGAGTAGAGATGTCATATTCAATGAGAAGGTCATGTACAAAGATTAGTTGCAGGGAAATAAATAGGAAAAAGAAAAACAAGAATACACAGTGCTTGATGAGATCACTGAAAAAGAAATTCCAAAGGAACCAGAAAATCAAAATGTACAACAATAGGAGCAACAGGTACCTCAAACACCTGCAAGTGTTGTTAGAAAATCTATCAGGTTAAGTATATCCCCTGAATGATACTCTCCTTCATTGTATTATTTATTGTTGACTGATTCTGGTGAACTAGAATGTTATGAAGAGGCAATGCAGGTAGATACCAAAAGGAAGTGGGAGCAAGGCATGAAATAGGAAATGGATTCCTTGGTAAATAACCATACTTGGGACTTGGTTCAGTTGCCTGTAGGAAAACGAGCATTGCAGAATAAATGGGTTTACAAGTTGAACGAAGAAGATGGAGGAGAAAAGCGGTACAAGGATAGACTTGTTGTAAAGGGGTTTGCACAAAAGAAAGGTATAGATTTTGATGAAATATTTTCTCTTGTTGTTAAAATGACTTCAATTAGAACTATTTTAAGTCTTTTGGTAGTAGAAGATTTGCATCTTGAATAGTTAGATGTAAAAACAACTTTTCTCCATGGGGATTTGGAGGAAGAGATTTATATGAAGCAGCCACAGGGGTATGAGGTCAAAGGGAAGGAGAATTTGGTATGCAGGTTGAAGAAGAGATTATATGGCCTAAAGCAAGCTCCAAGGTAGTGGTATCTGAAGTTTGACAGGCTTACGACAGAACAGGGTTATAGCAGATGTCATTCTGATCACTGTGTTTATTTTAAAAAGCTAGAAAATGGAAGCTTTATTATCTTGCTATTGTATGTAGATGACATGCTTGTTGTAGGGTCTAATATGCAGGATATAAATGTGCTCAAGAAGAAATTAGCCAATTCATTTGCGATGAAGGATTTCGGTGCTGCAAAGAAAATCCTTGGTATGAGAATAACAAGAGATAGGAAAAACCGCAAATTGACATTGTCTCAGTGTGAGTACATAGAGAACGTGTTGGAGAGGTTTNTTTAGAATGAAGAATGCAAAACCAGTTAGTACACCTTTGGCCAACCATTTCAAATTAACTAAGGAAATGTGTCCCAAGACACAGGAGGAGATAAAATACATGTCCAGGGTCCCATATTCATCAGCAGTTTGCATCTTGATGTATGCAATGGTTTGCACAAGACCAGATATTGCACATGCAGTGGGAGTTGTGAGTAGATATATGAAAAATCTAGGTAAAGAACATTGGGATGTAGTAAAGTGGATTCTCAGATACTTGAGAGGTACTGCTAATCATGCATTATGTTTTGGAGGTTCAGAGACTGTTCTACAAGGATATGTTGATTCAGATATGGCAGGTGATAAAGATAGCAGGAGGAGTACCACAGGGTATGTGTTTACTATAGGTGGAACAACAGTAAGTTGGATTTCAAAACTGCAAAAGGTTGTTTCACTTTCAACAACAGAGGAATAGTATGTTGCTGCTAGAGAGGCTAGTAAAGAGATGATTTGGTTACATAGGTTTATGGAGGATTTGGGAAAGAAGCAAGAGAATAGCAGGTTGTACTGTGACAGTGAGAGTGCCATTCATCTTGCAAAGAACTCAGCCTTCCATTTGAAGACTAATCATATACAGAGTAGGTACCACTTCATACGATCCACCTTGGAAGATGGACATTTGAAGTTGGAAAAGATACACACTAGCCAGAATCTTGCAGACATGTTAACAAAGGGAGTAACCAGGGAGAAACTGAGTTGATGCTCAGTTTCAATTGGTCTTCAAGAATGAACATGAAGATGAGAAATTTCCAGGTCCAAGAAGGTTCAGAGTCCAGCATATACAATAGCGGTGGAGTTGTTGAGATCAGTCTCCAAGTGGGAGATTGTTGGTTGTGGAGCTTGATTATCTTTCTGATTCAAAGGTCTTTTACTTCCAACCGTGTTTATACCCCATGAAGTATTTACACCCCAGAAGTATGTACACTCTTCCATGCGGGGGAGTGCAGAGGGGGGGTACCCCCTCTGTGGGGTTTGGGGGCAAGCGGGCCCTTGAAAGAAAAATTGCCTTGTAAATGTATATTGTAATTTCATTGTAAATATGGACCGTTCATTATAAGGTTGCAAATCTAACGATAGAGATTATGTTAGGGTTTTTTCCCTAAAAGGAAACCCTCTTTTATGAGGGAAATGTATTGCGGCTATGGTTGATGGCGAATATTGTATTCTGATATATGAGACTGTGAGAGAAAGGAGAGGAAGTTACAACGGGTTTGCTATAGGTTGTATCCCTTCATATGTTGGATAATAATAAAGGAAGGACCTGGCAATTTCTATGGTGGACGTAGCCCACACTGGGTGAACCACATAAATCTGTGTCTCTATTGTATTGTGTATCTTCTGTGTTTTGTTTCCACATTTGTTTTATTTTATTTCTCCTCGGTCCTGTTTTTCTAACGTGTACACGACAACTACAATATCTATGTCTTGTTTATCTTCTTCTGGTTCAGTAGACACTTCCACATCTTTTCCAATTATTTTTGCAATGTCAAATTCTTCTACTTCTTCTGTTACAACAATTACTTCATCATTGACTAAAACTCTTTGTGACTCAACTTGATGTTGATCAGTGTTTCTTCCCCTTTAACTATATAGCATCTCTAAAATATCTCAAGCTTCTTTGGATCTAGTTGTTGCTGCAATTTTGGGAAGAATGCTCTCATCCAAACCTTATTGAATGAGAAACAATGATGTTGCATTATCCTTTTTATTTGCTATAATATGATCCTTCTAATCTTGAGTCATGGTCTCAGAGGCTTCTTGATTTGAGGGTTCTTCAAATCCTTTCAACACAATATCCCATAAATAATCTATATGTAATCTAATTCTCATCTTAATGGCCCAAAAATCATAATTTTTCCCAGAGAATCTAGGAGGTGGGTAAGAACTGTTGCTCAAATACATGATGATTACTCCAAACTTAGTCAAACACCACTTCTATTTTTCTATATCTCTTTCGTGTTTACCCCCCTTTTTTGTATTCTCCTAATCTATTTTTTTTTTTTACTTTTTACCTTTTAGGTAAAAATCTCTCAAAAAATTTCCAACAACAATTTTGTCCCAAGACAAAGAACCAAAGTTTCAAAGAGATGAAATGTAAGGTACCAAAAGTAATAGAAACATAAATGTTGCAGCAAATACTAATGAAACAAAAAATATAGAGAATAACAACACCAAAAATGATATCCTTATTGATATAAATCCATGTTCACTTGCTTCTTCGAGGCAGAAACCTCTAGCAAAGCAGATCTCTTGTACAATAATTCTCAAGACAAGACTTTACCATGCCTTCTACTCTTATTTATACTAATTCTATCTTCTAAAGAACATTCTAGAGGAAGGTATTTCTAGAAGTGAAAGATTCTACTAAGTCTTCTTACATTAGACTTGTTACGTAGAAAACATATTATTCTACCTATAGGAGGAGTTGGGGAGGTTAGGTCCCTAACAAGAAACAAATGAATTAAAGCCAAATTCAATATAAATTTATCAATAATAATAACATCTGATTGTTGTGAATTCATTCTAATGTCTTACTAATCTCTATTTCTCATCTCTGTCACTACTCGGATCCCTTTCAATCTGAACACAAAAGAAAACCAAAGTTTTCATCCAAATTCATCCTATAAAATAGGGATTTGCGACCAATGCAACTTATTTCATCACCACAACTTCATTGATTGTCCATTTCTCAACAAAATTTCCACGAAAAGAATCTCATCGCCAACCCATGGGTTCATCCTTCAATGAACGATGTGAATTCAAGATCCTTGGTGGCTCCTTTGGATGGCGGCTAGGGTTTGAAGAGATAATGGTGATGACTCTTTCAATGAGTTATTTTCACAATGGAAAGGAGTTTCGTATACTCTCAAAAATTGACCCTTGACAAAGATCTTTCCTATCAAAACCCTTCACTAGAATGGCCAATGATGGCTATAACCTTACTTCAAAGACACCAAAAATTCTCCTATGACATTTGAACTTAGAAATCACACATAGCTTGTTGTCTCTCAAGCTCGAACTTGAATTTATCCTAAATATGGACTATTGTCCCTTAACTTGGATCTTTCCTTTAATACACAACTCAATGCTTTGACAAGGGAGACATCCTATTAGACTTGCTCAACTTGCTTGGATACTTTAACATTGCTTTGATATTAAATTGATAGATGGAAGCAAATAATTACCTACAACTACAACTGTATTAAATCATAAACACACACAAATCACATGAATTACACAGATGAGTTGCAGTTCTATACCTTCGATTATGAAATTCATTGCAACATTACTTCACAAAAGAGCTATAAATACATATAATTGCTTCTAGAGAATTCTTCATGAAATATATAGAGAAGTTCTTTCTAGAAATAGATAAGGATGACTCTGCTCTTTTAGAGGTTTCTACAACAGAAGAATCTAGATCTAACTAAGAATCTTCTAGAACTCTCTACAACTAGTGGGAGTAATATTGTTCTAACATGAGTGGGTTGAGTTTTTTTAAGGTAGATGGTCCTAACACAATGCAATCTCACCTCTTTTGGAGTGAAATAATATTTAATATAATTGTTTTAGCTAAAAGAAGGAATTAGAACACAAAATGATGATGAGGAAGCCCCAAGGGTTAGCTGAATCAATTGAACCATCCACCCAAGGCATGTTGTCGATGGGTAGGGTATTTTTCAAGGCTTCAAATATTATACCTATGTATAATATTCTAGGTGATTATTCCAATTTGAAAAATCATACATATATATATGTAGGCAAATGTTCAATAAAAAACATATATTTTACTGTGGAAACTTGTAACTTTTTGGAGAATATTATCAATTTAATCATATTCAAGTAAAAATTAGATGAATTTTTAACCAAATTGGTGAATTGTTTTTTCGGGAAATGACCAAAAAATATCCAATTGGTGAATTTTTAGCCCTAAAAAAATACCCTACCAATGGGGATGCCTTGGTGTTGGAATACTGAGAGGGGGGGGGGGGG
>JASDQU010099843.1:56303-162850 GCA_032191745.1 Picea mariana
AATAGACTGGGATCACTCATTAGAACCTTGGGTCTATCGGAAGTGAATTAGTAACCCCCAATAATGTAATGGATGATGATTGCATATCATCATGTCAGTCGTTACTTAACTTCTTTTCTTCTCCACCCCCTTTTTTTTCTTAATGAAAAAAAGGGTTTATATGCCCGATCATTTGGTATCGGATCAAGATTGATCGATGAGAAATACTAATCTGTCTTCCCTATTCCAACATTCCCATCCATCGATCTTGATAAGGACAAGATATTGATATGATCCGAAAGACTTTGAAAGTCCAAGTCATAGGGACTCTGAGGGGATATATATATAAGAGTAGTGTAACTTAGTGGAATGTATAGGGTTATACGGGCTCGAACTGTAGACCTTCTCAGTAGAACAGATCAAAGTTCTTATTATCAAAATAATTTGAACTGTTCCAAGAACCCAACATGCATTTTATCGCATTGGGCTCTTTCATTAACTGATGGAAAGATCGGTTAGTCTGTCATTCTCCTCTTTCCAGGAAAGATACTAATATGGCTCCGTGTGCTCCAAATTCTTACCCTTCGGAAGCAATCCCAAAGTGATTCAAAAGGTTTCCTTGACATAGGTCTGCTTTGCTTGGGCATAGATTGACTCAAATAGAGTCTCCTCTAGCGCTCCAAAAATAAAATATGACACTTCATACACCTAAAAGTGTCATAGAGCGAAAATAATCTATTTTGAGGTCCCCATATTATACTCATTATGCATGGCATTGAATGAAGCTGGGATTGACCATATCAATTAGATTCGTAATTTGAATTGAATCGAACTTCATCTTTGTCATGATATTGTTCCCTAAAGAAACACATTGATAGAGTAAGACTTTTTCACATAGAATCTATTTTGTGGATCAGACGAATCGATAAAATCTCCCGAAAACCATTAGCGCACGTGTAAACGAGGTGCTCTACCTTACTGAGCTATAGCACTTCCCAGTCTTGGTGATACACTACTATACTAACTAGATGGATCACTTTCTGTCAAGGTATATATTTCATGATCCGATACTATGATCCAATACGTTCCAATAAGTTCAATCTGTGTCAGGGACACATTGTCTATACATTGAATTCCATATAGAATCATTTATAAGTCCAACTCTACCTATGAGAATAAATGACCCACTTAACTCAGTGGTTAGAGTATCGCTTTCATATGGTGAGAGTCGTTGGTTCAAATCCAATAGTAGGTAAACTTATTAGATACCATTGAAGAGTCGATGGCATCTAATAAGTTTGACTCCACTTGTTTGGATCAAGGCGAAACATTGAATCCATTTTCAGATATTTATAGGAAATGTTTAATTAGAGATGGGGGGGCTAGCACTGATAGCCTTTAATCGTGTTCTAGCTCTTTTCGGAGCTACATCAACCTCAATTGCTTGTCTTTTGCCTTCGGCTCGAGCTAAGTCAGCTTTAGCTACTTTAAAGGTTTCATGGTCTTCTTTGAGATCGATGTCAACATCTCTCTCTACATTATTTACCAATACAGTGATTCTATCATTGTCTATCTTGGTGAAACCGCCCATCAAAGCCATAGTGGACCACTTCCCATTGAGACATATTTTCATAACTCCTATATCTACAGCTGCCACAAGTGAAGCATGATTGGGTAATACACCAATTTGACCACTATTAGTAGATAAGATTATTTCTTGAACTTCTAAATCCCAAATGACTCGATTAGGAGACAGTACACGAAGATTTAAGGTCATTTTTAGAATTAACTTTCTGTTTTGGAGTTCATAGCCTTTACGGTAGCTTCATCAATGTTACCCACTAAATAAAAACACTGTTCGGTAATACCATCTAATTCTCTGGAAAGGATCATTTGAAACCCTCTAATGGTTTCCATGAGACCAACATATTTTCCCAGGAAACCTGTGAATACCTCTACTACGAAAAAGGGTTGTGATAAGAAACGTTCAATTTTTCTTGATCTTGCTATGATTAAACGATCTTCCTCCGATAATTCATCCAGTCCAGGAATAGCTATAATGTCTTGAAGTTCCTTATAACGTTGTAAAGTTTTCTTAACCCCTTTTGCAGTTTCGTAATGTTCTTCGCCTACGATCCAAGGTTGGAGCATAGTTGATGTTGAATCTAAAGGATCCACTGCTAGATAGATACCCTTGGCAGCTAATCCTCTTGATGGTACGGTAGTAGCATCTGAATGTGAAATTGTCGTAGCAGGAGCAGGGTCAGTCAAGTCGTCAGCAGGTACATAAACTGCTTGAATCGAGGTTATCAATCCCCTTTTTGTGGAAGTAATTCTCTCTTGCAAAGAACCGATTTCCGTGGCAAGAGTTGGCTGATAACCCATGGCGGAAGAAATTCTACCTAATAGGGCGGATACCTCTGATCTTGCTTGGACAAAGCGAAAGATGTTATCAATAAATGATAGTACATATTGCTCATTGACATCTCAGAAATATTCGGCCATGGTTAGAGCAGTTAAACCTACTCTCATACGAGCTCCTGGTGAAATGACATAATACATAATACAATGGTATCCATTAATATAATTTAACGCCCAACAATTTAATGCCTTGGTATTAGTATCATGATAGAAAATATAATATCACTATAGAACATATTTAAGCTTCTTAGATTTAGAATATATAACGTGTAGTGTTTTTTCTAAGTGTATTATTAGACATATTTGTTTGCATTTCTAGTTATATATTTTGTGTCTATTCCATTGTAAATATTTGTTTTCATATGCACAATATATTCTATCTATTTCAATCTCTTGTATTTTTTACTATAATGCAAAATTAATATTCTATTTTGACTACAACGAAAAATTAATATTCTAGTAATTTGAGTTATTGATATTTTATTAACCCCCAAGTATATTTTATCAATCACATTCTCTTCGTTAGACTCATATTATATAAATGCGCATTTAGACTCAAACTGTCAAAATATATATTCAATTAGACTCAAAATACGTATTTTGCAAGAGAACATAATATTATGTATACTCTACCTATGCACTTTGAAATACTATAGTATGATATCTACTCTGAGCATATATTAATATTTTGCATATCTATATCATATATAGACTTACACTCATAACATATATTATCTATATACCTATATTATGTGGTATTAGATTAAGAATATATATTCTTAGAGTATATATACAAAACAGGTATTTGCATATTCAATTCGATTTAGCCTAAATGGTTGCAAGGAAATTTGTTATTCTTCTAACTCAAATGTTAAAATTCCATGTTGTGATATGATGCTCTTTGCGAACCATTTGTTGAATATCATGGTTGTCATGAGATTGTTGACAAAGCATCGGGCTTTTGCATAACTTAGTGGATTGCACTAATGATATAATATATATGCATCAATTACTTGTTGTTGACTCAAAATTTTGTCACCTATATTAAAAGCTCGCAAATTATTGTGAATCCTATGATTATAACTACTATATAACTATTAGGTGGGGTCCCCAAAGAGAAAATGCAAAAGTTTGGTCTTCAAAGTATTTTCCTTTGCACAATATATTTCAGTTTGTCATCTTTAATTAAATAGTTGTGGTTATTACATGGATTGGTATCAAAACAAGTGCCAAAAGTATGCCGTATATTTATAAGAGCATAAATTTGTTTGTTAAGTTTCAAAATATGATAAACAAGCCTAATCATAATTCTTTCATGCACTATATTTTGCAATGATGTCAAGTATACTATACATGGTTTGATAATTGGAAAAAGCTTTGGTTGTGTTATGAATCCTAATACTCATAAAAAATTGATACATGAGACAAGTATCATATATATCATAGTCTTTGAGTTTAATGGTGTAAAATGTTATAAAATCCGAGTTTTTATGACTAATAAACCCTCCTTTTAAGTGACACCTTGTATGGAGTTTTGACGTGGTTCACGACTCATATCTTAATCATATTGGTTATATATGGTGCTAAAACTTTGGGTTGAATTGAAGTATTATGTCGAGTCAACACCACTGAAGACTTCATATACAAAGCACCCGATACATGATATATGCAGTTGTTATATGGTTTATAGCTAATGTTTGAAGCTTGCATACAACACATGGTTGTCATGGTTTATAGATTGTGCATATAATAAAATGTTTGACCATATTGAAATGCAGTTCATGTGGTATATTCTTTATGGCATAGTTAAATATGGAGTTATGAGCAGTGGGCTTGAGGTTATTTGATGTGATACCAATGGAAAGTTCACCTACTAGGAGGGATTTGGATTTATGACACGCCATACTCGTTAATGGAATATTGGTTGGCGACTTCATCGAAGCTAGCCATGCATTGAAGGTGACGGGACGTGGGTAATTACTCCATGGTCCCATGCCCTATCACTCTCCATTCACCTTGGATTTTAGTCATTTGTGTTGTTGGAGGTTGAAAGAATGAGCTCTAAGCTCTGTTGGTGTAAACCCTTGCACCTAGAAGTTTTCATAATGAACTCAGTCTTCAATTTGGTTTAAAAGGAATCATTGTGCAAATGTATGAATATTAGTATGTATTACATCTTTTACAGTAAGTTTGCCATTGAAAATGGTTAATTTTGGCTCTGGGTAGACATAGTTGTTTGCATAAATGTCTTATCCTTCCTTTTTTTATCATTTATTGAAAGAGAAAATGAAAGATACACTTGCTTAAAGAAGAATAACAACAATTTTATTTACCTCCTCCATGTTTGCACTTTCCATAACATTCTGTGAAAGGAAGAAATTTTCAACAACTCATGTTTGCATGCACTTGAAGCTCAAAATTGAGTTTTATTTATCTTTTTGAGTGCTCTAGGAGTACTCATTTCCTTTATTCGATCATGGTCATTGTTTTATGTATTAGTTGGTTTTCCTTCAAACTTTGTCCCAAAATAAATTCTTGTTTTGGATACAGGGCAAGCCCAAACAATTTTTTTGCACTAATGGGATATGTTGTAGGGGCCTCTTAGGCCCTTGTCATCATACATCATATATTAGTACATATTCATATGTAATAAAGAGGAAATAACCAAGTAAATGCATGTAACAAAGGGTAAATTCATAAAATGTACTAAACTAATGATTAGTTGGAGCAGGTACAACTGCTCCAACCATTTCTCCTATGTACTTATACTCATGAATAAGGAATAAGCAAGTGAAATGGAATTCCTTCCCCACATTTTCCTACTTCTTTCTTGGGATGTGTATGTGTTGATGTGTGTTCCAATGTAGTCTCTCTCTTGAATGTTTTCCTCAATTGCCTGTACTACAACATTTTGGTTCCGTTGTCATGTGACTTGAACCTGGAGAAGTTGGAAAAATTGATCTTGCATAGAAGAAATTATTCAATATGCTCGCGGATGCATCTATGTGCTTGAGGAATGCGTGAGGATGATTTTAAAAGACAATCCCACTGAAATATTTGCTCAATATGAGCACAAAGAAGCTTGTGTAAAGAGGATCTTGGAGCAACCTTTTTCTTGGTGGGTGAGAGCCACATGGAAGAAGCTTGCAAAAGAAAAGAGAAATGAAGAATATGTGATCTGATATATTGCAGATGCTCATGAAATAATGATGATGCATGAAAATTCGTCATGTTCCTAATTTCTTGTGGATGTGGATGTTCCCGATTTCTCTATGCTTGATGATCACCGATGCTTCCCGAATAAATAATATTATCACAAATTTTGTGAGGCCGGTGGAAAAGAAAATGAAAATATTGCAATAACAACATTGAAGAGTTGGCGCAGTTGATGACAATGTCGGTGGTGTTTTTGTAAACAACATAAGAATATTTGATTGACGAGAAGCATTGAAGCCATTTCCTGGAGTATCCAACATTTTTTCCAGAAAATTATTGATGTACGAAAGGTGATCGACCAAGTAGTACTGGTCAACTATGTAGAAGATCAACCACTAATGAGTGGGGGCATCGACTAACCTAGTCGACAATGAGATGTTTAGAATATTTGCTGCACAATAAGAATGTAAGCAATGGCAATGAGATCGGTGAGCTATGCACAAGTGTTGAAGATATCCAGAGTTGGTGCTACATTTCAGACTCAAAGTCTAACATATTATTCATAAATTCATTTCACTCAATATATATAGAGATTAATTCTTGCCATTCCGACCAAGGAAGATTTGAGAAAAATGTTAGTATCGAACTAACTGAAGTGGATTGGTCAAAGGCGTGAAAATGATCCAACGTTGAGAGTTGTCCTAAGTAATGTGGTCGACCAAGTTCGTAATTCATCAATGTAAAGAACACGCTATCTGATAAGAACATGAAGCAATTATTTTGGCATCATAGAAGAAATTTTGGCATGACCTGCCGCATAATAGAGTAGATCTTAGAATGGATGTTACGAGAAAAATGTCTCTATGGCTAGGGTGAACCACAACAGATGGAAATGACTGCAAAAATCAACTCTATCCCAACAACATGCTATATAAACCAATGTGCAAGAAAGATAAGAAAGAGGCCTACCTCGTCTAGATGTCTGATGGTGTCCACCATTGAGCACTTTGACCCAAAGCTATATACCTGCAACAAGTTCCCAACAAACAAGCATATGGTGGAAATATAAAAGGTTAGCACATTAGATAACATAATCCATCAATATACATAACAAATACGCCCATGGATAATAATACATATATTTGCAAGATATCAATTGGATGAGAAAAGAGTGTTTCTATTAATAAACGATCAGTATAAGTGAAAATCTTACAGACTTCCGTGTCAACATAGTTCGGAACCAAGAAACCAAGTTCCTTCCAACTGGGCCTCCACCACTTCGATCCTCCACCAACGACAAACTCATATAAGGGGGACAAAGAGGTTCTCCATCAACAAGGGAAGAGCTTGGGGGATGAACATTGTGTTCAAACTTAAAGGAAAAAGGGATGTAGACTCAATATGAAGTAAATAATTTCTCCAGAGTAACTTTGCTCTCAAATTTGAATTCTTTCTCCTTTCTTCCATAGCTCGGAATTTGCTTCTTTATAGCCTTCAAAATGCAACTGAAGGGCTGATTCGGATCATTTCCGGTATATGGAAGTCCAAAGATCAGAGATCTCCTATCCTAACATGGAAACCCGACATTTAATTTTGATTTTCTGGCACAAATTCCGATGTAGGGGGGATGTAGTGGAGTAGCCTGCGTATATGCTTGTACTTGTATAGGGTGCAAGATGCGTACAAGTGGAAAAAATGTATATTTTTGTCTTTGGAATTTAGTAACAGGGAAGACAAGTCTGCATGGGGAAATGGAATAAGGCCCTCTCTGCAAGATTGCACAGGGTGAGGAAAATCTTTCTCTAACATATGGCCCCTAATGTGTGAGGTCAGAGGAGTATTTGTGATGGCTGAAATACATTATGAATAACCCAGAAGTGGAGTGGTAGAGAACTAGCTGGATGAAATCGATTGCTCATTACATTCTGCACTAACTTTGCATACATGGTTGCCAAAAATACACTGTAGATCCATGTGAAAATATACCAAACAAGTGTCTGTGGCCATGAATAGGAAAATACAAATGCGGTTACATGCCAATAGGTGTCATAGTCACGAACAAGGCCCAGTAAAACCAGTATCAAAAACCAATCTAAAGATATCTGTATACCATGGAGTACAATCTGATCTCCCATGATCACTGAAGTCATATAGGTACTGGTTCGATGAAAAGGAAGAAATCGCTCAGGAAAGCTGCGACCACATAGTGATGTCTTCAAGTCTTCTACACAATCCGCCAAAGGTGTAAGTCTACATCATGTGAATAAAGGAGTTGAGTTTGAACACAATGAGACATTGTTTGATTACTGGTCATTGATGTATACCGTTAACAAATGCGAGATAGCCTACCGATAATGAAAGTAGGTATCAAGGAATCGAGTACATTCTTACAAGTGTGAATAGAGGAGTTGGTGCTGAAAACCTGAAGAATCCATCGATCAGGATACATTGATGTATTCCCAACTGACGATGGAGAGATAACCTGCCACTGATGATTGCATGACGCCTCAAGGTACTCATAAGACTCTAGGTCCCGTTTCCAGAATAAATGGGTTGAATTCAATAGAAAGAGACCCGCTGAAAGGAGAGCATTAAGGCATCTCTCATCAGTCAACATGAGGTATAAAGCAGGAGCTTCATGATTTGGGGGAAATCGGAAGAAGAACAAGTTCACGAACCAGAGACCCTATGCATCTTTCGTGTGTGCCAAGTGCAATCGGTACATGAAAAATACAAGTCAATTGGTACATCAATCTTTTGTGTGTGCCAAGTCAATGATGAAAACTACTGACAAAGGTGAGGAAACCACCAATGAGGCTAATGGCATCCAAGACCCTGCATGAATACCAATGTGTGAATAGATTTCTTGCCATCAAACACAAGGGAAACCACCCAGTCAACTACCAATTATGAAATGTCGACTGTTGGGTTCATGGTTACCTACCAATGATGAAATTAGGGCCAGGGTGCATGATAGGACTACAATATCATGTGATTCTGAGACAAACTGAGGGTAGGGATGACATGCAAAGTCAAGAGTTATGAGGAGTGGCCGACACAAGTTGATAGAATTCCTTTGAACATGCGCATGAGACAGATGGTGGACTCTGCCAGCATAGACCCAATGATGAAACCATGAGATGTAGGAGGCATCAATGAAATTCTTTGTAGGGACTAGAAGAGTAACTAGTTGGTAGAGAAGACTCTGTAATTAGCTCAGCTTCCTAAGGCCATGCTAATCCCAAAATTATAATGAATGGACTCAAATAACTTTGTGCTCTATTCAAAGGAGACACAACTGCTGCTGATACAAGATAATACTCCCTTCCCACCCGTCTTTTTTTGTTTTTTTCATAACAAACGAATGCTATGATACAGAGGAGGAAACGCGTGTCGCAAGTAATCAAAACTAGTTCTAGTAGTGGAATGCACCTATGCTCAATGCAGGGAAGTGCATGCAGGAGATGGACACTCGGGGGAAGGTTCCCTCCTAGGTATAGGGTGTCAAATTGTGAAGGATATAAACCAGGCTCTGGTTGGTTGAGGATACAAAATTGTTGAGGCAAATGGTTTATAATGAAAAGCGAGAACCGGCTATAGGCTCAATACTGCAAGTAGGGGCATGAGATGCAATCACAACTTAATGCCAAAAAAAATGTCCTTTTTTATATCTTGTATTCTACTTGGTGTGAAAAAGAGATAAACTTGTACCAAATAGACGTCTTTTCAAGGCCAATTTTACGAGTATGAAAGAGACAAGCTCACTCAACAATCTTTTCACTTTTTGATAACGAGTCGGAAAAGAGATTAACTAAGACTCATGACCTTTCGAATCCAATTTAACGAGTGTGAAAGGGACAAATCACTCGACAATCTTTTCCATTTTAGACAAGTCATAAAAGAGCTTAAAATAAACTTGTTTGGGAGTCCACGGGGTATAAAGTCGCATGTTTATGAAATTAGAAATAAGGCTCAACATAAAGTCAAGTATGAGTTGTGAGGGACTCCCGATCATGTTGAAAAAATATTTGCATGGGTACCAAACGTAGTAGGGGATCTAACTAGGGCATCCATGTTTGGTAAGTCTCTACCACTTGAAAACGACACAATTGTATGGAAGATGGAGGGTTTTGTGTCGCAAAAAATGGGTTCATACCTAGGGCATAAAAAGTGACAGATATAGGATAATGCAAAAATGATTAGTGGAATGGATACCTATCCTATATGTTGGGTAACGAATATACCTGCCCGAGGTGACAAACGGTCGACATAACGCTGAAATCTACAAGAATCCCAAGTTAAAACTGCAAAAACCAACTCGATCCACTTTTGTATTAGTCCATTAGGTGCAAAAATGGCTTAAAACTATAGAAAGTGGGTAAAATGATTTATAAATAGTAATAAAATAAAAAAATTACTATACCATTTTGATTTTTTACCCAACTAGTGCAAATTGGACCAAAATTCCTCCAAGATTCAAACGACGATTGCGGGAGTGTCAGGAAACGAAATCACGAGCCGTCTAGATCATGTAATTCTTGTTCTTCTCCTCTTCAAATTCAATGATTTAAAATTTTGAATTAGGTCTTAAATTTTTAGTTGTTTAAGGCACAAAGTATGGATTTTGGTGTACATGGGATGGCCTTGATTAGGTCACATATATTACGAGGTATACGCTCCTGTGTGAAATACACGAGGGCGTATATTGATCCCTACACACAAATGTGTGTACAGGAAGCCGCGTACAGGCATGCAAATGATCAATTCTAAGGGTTCTAACTCAAAATTCTAATTTTTTTTTACAGGATGGTTCTTGAATGGAGAGAGAGAGAGAACATGAGAAGGTTGATGCTGTTGTAGATCGATATGCGAGGGCCCAAATGGCCTTAAAGTGATGTGGTTTGTATAAGTTTTGGGTGCTCAAAGGAATGCAAGCCCAAGTGAGGTTGTTGGAGATGTTGGTGGGTTATTGGAACCTTGATAGCCTTCAAAATGCAACTGAAGGGCCGAGTTAGAGCGTTTCAAGTATATGGAAGGCCAAGGATCAGAGATCTCCTGTCATGACATGGAAACCCAACATTTAATTTTGATTGTCTAGAACAAATCCCAATGTATGCGGGCTATAGTGGAGCAGCCTGCGTACACGCTTGTTGTATAGGGTGCAAGATGCGTACTGTTGGATTACTGAGAGGGGGGGTGAATCAATAATAGCATAATCATAATCCTTTTTCTCCAAATCATCCAATTGTTATATCAATGTAGTATTATTGAGAAATAAGAAATGAATAATCACACACATACACAGTACACCAATGTTTTACGTGGAAACCCAAATTGGGAGAAAACCACATAATGCTTTATATTTTATGTCTTGAAGAATTAAATTCATTGGAAGCACCAACTTCCTTTGTTTTCCAGCTACAACTGGAAGAAGGCGCTAACCCCCTATTTTCTCAGGCTACAACCTAAGGGAAGATCGAACTCCCCAATTCTCTGGTTACAACCAGAAGGAGGCTACAACCCCCTATGTTCTCCAGCTACAACTGAAAGGTGGCTACAACCACCTGTCCTTGCCTCATCCAACCGCTCTGAAGTAGAAGCAGAATGATGGAACCACTGTCACACTATCACTGTGAGATATAACGATGTAAACATGTACCAATAAATGCAAACCATGCATCAACCATGCATCAACCTATACATCAACCTGTAATCAACCTGTACCATAAATAAGTGCATCGACCATGCACCAACCTATACCAAACAATCTATAATCAACCTGTACCATAAACAAGTGCAACCAACCATGTACCAAGTATGTACCAATCATGTGTTAAGTGCTCATCAACTATGACTCATCAATATGTACCAACATCATCAACTATACACCTCATGTATGTGTCAACTCATCAACTACTTGTCTCAACCATGTACCCAACTTGTACCTCAACCAAAATCCCTCATCAATTTCATCATCCAAATATGATTTGTAACTTTGTAATAGACCTAGTGTATATGATCACATACCTTCAAACCTTCCTTGACTTTAACAACAAGAGACTAGCATTTTCATCAAATGTTTCTTTAGTCTCACAAGACTAGTTTTGGATTAGTCAACAACCCTAACTTGAAATAATCATAACTTTGTACTTGTATTGAATAAAGATATGAAAATGATACACAATGTTCTTCAGTTTTTTTTATACAATTCCTCTAGGTGTCACTACTTGGAACCTCTCAGAAAAGGATTTATGGCAAAAATGACACACCTTGTTGAATTCTGACTTATTCTAGAGAGCGACCTTGTAAAGCATGCCCCGCACGGAATATTTTTTGAATTGATATGAAATTGTTACAAAACATACTACAGACGGTAATCTAACCAATACATTTGTTCTTACATAATTTGGATCTGTTATGAATAAGTTATGATGTTTTTACTCGAAACACTTGTTTTTGACTAGTTTCAGGACTAGCCACAAACCCTATTTTCCATGGAGTGTAACTCCAAAAATACAATGATCCACAAGATGAATTTTTTACCACATATAATTGGATATGTTTCCTCAATGGAATAGCAATTCCATGGTCTGAATCATTCTAAAAAAAAAATTATTGCAAAAATGGTGAGATAACCTGAAAAAAACATACCTTAGAAAGCATCATCAAAATAATTTATCCTTCCTGGAATTCCAGCCTTTTTTTCTTCACTTTCCTTAGACATTCGGCTTATATATCCTTTGGTTACCTCAGACACCTATAGGTATTCAATATGCTCAAGTGTGTCTTAAAGGAGAGAGCCTTGCCTCTAATTTATACTCTCCAAGTAGCTTCCTTAAAAACATCTTATATGTCACTTTGCCCACTTTCTTTATTTTAGGGTTAACCCACTTCTAATTTCTCCATTAAATTTATTATTGAATTAATTTATTTTGTATTCATTTTGAATACAGTACACTCATCACTTCACTTTATTATTTACCTTTTAAAATGTGATTAAAAATATATTCATGTACATATCAATTGAAAGAAGTTTTCCATTTAAAAGCTATTTTTACCTATATGCCAAGTGTGTGAAGAAATGAATGAAGTAGAATATATTGAGCATAAAAATAAAAAAATATTAATCTTGTATTCGAAAAGTCTCAAATATGTGATATACTCATGGTTAATAAGTGTGAATAGGGTTCTTTAAATGCTTCTATTAATAATGTGATTAAAAATATATTCATGTACATATCAATTGAAATAAGTTTTCCATTTGGAAACTGTTTTTACTTATATGCCAAGTGTGTGAAGAAATGAATGACAAGGGTGTTATTAATAGTGCCTCTTTTGGATTTAGAGGTTGATTTTAATATTTTTGTTGCAAAGGTACCAATTGTCAAAGCCATGGTTTTAAAAAAGTTGTACTTTTGATTCTAGGAAAAATGTAAGGTGCTACTTTTGATGCCACTTTTCAATTGAGGGGTTCATTTTAAGGTTTTTATTGGCAATGATACAAGTTGTTAAGACAATGGTTTCAAAGAAGAAATAATTTAATCCCACAAAAAAAATATGCGCTAATCTTGACACTACTTTTCAATTTAGCGGTTGATTTTAAGGCTTTTGTTGGCAACTTTATGAGGTTGTTTAAGGCCACAATTGCAAAATGTGATAATTTTAATCCAAAATGAAAAGGGTGTTATCGATAACATCACTTTTCAAAACATGGATAAAAATAATGACTAAACATAACCTTTAAGAAAATGAGAACTCTAGAGGCTTCTTATCAGTAACTATGTTTGAAGAGAATCTCTTAAATAAAATCTTTCAAAATGTGAAAAAAATGTTCTCAAACCACCATTGAAAATGACAACATATCCAATTGGTTTGTTTGAAAAAATGGAACATTTTGAATCTTAAAAGTGCTATTGAATTATAAGGAGGAGCATGTGGAAGCCATGATTGTGGGGATTATGAGCATAGGTGGAGTTGGAAAAACAATGCCAGCCAAAGAGTTTTCAACTCCAAGAGGTTAGATTGTAATGGATCTTCCTTTTTATTATGCTAAGAGGTACTCTACAACCTAATGTGACATAGATGTTGTCATGTATGTATGTGATAGCACTGACATGTCAACTCATTAAACAATTAAATAAATAATAATTGGTTGCATTACAAGTGTGTTTTCCTTTTGTGTGTGTATAATAATGAATTTATCCATTTATCCTTTTACTTATTGAGGGAAGCGTGAACTCTATAGGTACATTTCATCTTTTGAATTAATAAATATTGTTTTATTATAAATATTTGTTTACATTTACACATTACATTTTATCTATCACAATCTTTATGTATTTCAACTATAATGCAGTGTAATCAACCTATACCAAACAATCTGTAATCAACCTATACCATAAACAAGTGCAACCAACCATGTACCAAGAATGTACCAATCATGTGTCAAGTACTCATCAACCATGACTCATCAATATGTACTAACATCATCAACTATACACCTCATGTACGTGTCAACTCATCAACTACTT
Organism: Picea mariana; assembly: GCA_032191745.1. Lineage (NCBI taxonomy): Eukaryota > Viridiplantae > Streptophyta > Pinopsida > Pinales > Pinaceae > Picea > Picea mariana. The sequence continues at coordinate 70,391 of JASDQU010099843.1, forward strand.
GTCTCAACCATGTACCCAACTTGTACCTCAACCAAAATCCCTCATCAATTTCATCATCCAAATATGATTTATAACTTTTTCATAGACCTAGTGTATATGATCACATAGCTTCAAACCTTCCTTAACTTTAACAACAAGAGACTAGCATTTTCATTAAACGTTTCTTTAGTCTCACAAGACTAGTTTTGAATTAGTCAACAACCCTAACTTGAAATAATCCTAACTTTGTACCTGTATTGAATAAAGATCTAAAAATGATACACAATGTTCTTCAGTGTTTTTTATACAATTCCTCCAGGTGTCACTACTTGGAACCTCTCAGAAAAGGATTTATGGAAAAAATGGCACACCTTGTTGAATTCTGACTTATTCTAGAAAGCGACCTTGTAGAGCGTGCCCCACATGGAATATTTGTTGAATTGATTTGAAACTGTTACACAACACACTACAGACAATACTCTAACCAATTCATTTTTTCTTACAGAATTTGGATTTGTTATGAATAAGTTATGACGTTTTTACCCGAAACACTTGTTTTTGACTAGTTTTAGGACTAGCCATAAACCCTATTTTCCATGGAGTGTAACTCCAAAAATACAACGATCCACAAGATGAATTTTTTACCACAGATACTTGGATATGTTTCCTCAATGGAATAGCAATTTCAAGGTCTGAATCATTCTAGAAAAAAAGTTATTGCGAAAATGGTGAGATGACCTGAAAAAAACATACCTTAGAAAGCATCATCAAAATAATTTATCCTTCCTTGAATTCCAGCCTTCTTTTTTTAACTTTCCTTAGAAATTCGGCTTATATATCCTTTGGTTACCTCAAACACCTATAGGTATTCAATATGCTCAAGTGTGTATTAAATGAGAGAGCCTTGCCTCTTATTTATACTCTCCAAGTAGCTTCCTTAAAAACATCTTCTAGGTCACTTTGTCCACTTTCCTTATTTTAGGGTTAACCCACTTCTAATTTTTCCATTAAATTTATTATTGAATTAATTTATTTTGTATTCACTTTGAATATAGTACACTCATCACTTCACTTTATTATTTACCTTTTAAAATGTGATTAAAAATATATTCATGTACGTATCAATTGAAAGAAATTTTCCATTTAGAAACTGTTTTTACCTATATGCCAAGTGTGTGAAGAAATGAATAAAGTATAATATATTGAACATAAAAATACACAATATTAATTTTGTATTCGAAAAGTCTTAGATATGTGATATACTCATGGTTAATAAGTGTGAATAGGGTTCTTTAAATGCTTCTATTAATAATGTGATTAAAAATATATTCATGTACATGTTGATTGAAATAAGTTTTCCATTTGGAAACTGTTTTTACTTATATGCCAAGTGTGTGAAGAAATGAATGAATATTGAACATACGAATAAACAACATTAATCTTGTAGTCGGAAGGTCTCATATATGTGATATACTCATTGGAAATTGTTTTTACATATATGCCAAGTGTGTGAAGAAATGAATGAAGTAGAACATATAGAACATAAGAATAAACAACATTAATTATGTAGTCAGAAGGTCTCATACATGGGATATACTCATTGTTAATAAGTGCAAATAGGGTTCTTTAAGTGGTTTAAATGGTTGCAAATATGATACATAGTTTTTAATTAGGTATTGATCGGATATGTATTGAAAGAAATTATTTTGAGATATCATTAGTACTTCGAAGATGGTAGTGAATGTTTGTTAGTTATTTTTATTAATATTTGGTTTATACTAATGATTGTCATTATGGATTTATAAGTAGATTCATTTATGCCTTTACGCTAATCATGGAAACTATTAGTCAAAAAATTCATTTTAAAAAATCATTTTTTGGTTTTTTAATATATATATACACTATTTATGCCTTTGATCTATGGGAAGACTGTTTTAGCCATGGGTCATGATATTAGTGAGGTTTATGGTTCATTGAGGAGCGCTAGTTGAGTGCATGTAGTGGAGCCATGCCTTGATAGACATTGAGAAAAGTATGTGTTCCAATAGATCTGACCTATAGGTAAGGCTAAAAATAGTTGACTCGAGGAGAATCTCCCATTTCGGGCAAGCAGAACGTAATGAAGCAGCTTTGCTCAGAAGCGTTGAGCAACTCATGGCCGGGGGTCAAAAAGTAACCCTCGAGGATCGCGAATTCGTTACGCAAGCTCTCATGAGCTTGTCTAACTCTTCTGAGCTTGACTAGCCATCATCTGAGCTTGACTAGCAACCTGATCCTGAAGACTAGCAATCTGATCAGACAACTCTTGACTATCCATTAACTTTCCAATAAGATAGTTATAATCCTCCTGTTGCATCTCAACTATATGTTCTTTATATATATATATATATTAAAAAAATAAAATAAAAGGAGAATAGAGGAAGTTTTTTCGGCTTTTTAAGAAAAATGTTTTTTTTTTTTTTTTTTAAAAAGGTATTGAAAAATAAAAATTGTTTTATTTAAAAAGAAAACCATTTTTCCCCACTTTTATTTTTCTTTTCTAATTTAATTTATTCTCTTTTTTGGGTTTTTTCTTTTTTTTAATGATTTTGTTTCAAATAGAATCGTACTTTTAAAGTATGACTTAAAAAATGTTGCAATTTTAAGCCCTCAAAGTGCAGGGGTGTTATCAATAGTGCCTCTTTTGGATTTGGAGGTTGATTTTAATATTTTCATTGCAAAGGTACCAATTGTCAAAGCCATGGTTTTAAAAAAGTTGTACTTTTGACTCTAGGAAAAATGTAGAGTGCTACTTTTGGTGCCACTTTTCAATTGAGGGGTTCATTTTAAGGTTTTTATTGGCAATGATACAAGTTGTTAAGACAATGGTTTCAAAGAAGAAATAATTTAATCCCACAAAAAAAAAATGTGCTAATGTTGACATTACTTTTCAATTTAGCGATTGATTTTAAGGCTTTTGTTGGCAAGTTTACGAGGTTGTTTAAGGCCACGGTTGCAAAATGTGATAATTTTAATCCAAAATGAAAAGGGTGTTATTGATAACATCACTTTTCAAAACATGGGTAAAAACAATGACTAAACATTACCTTTAAGAAAATGAGAACTCTAGAAGCTTCTTGTCAAGTCAGTAACTATGTTTGAAGAGAATCTCTTAGATAAGGTCTTTCAAAATGTAAAAAAAATGTTCTCAAACCACCATTGAAAATGACAACATATCTAATTGGTTTGTTTGAAAAAATGAAAGATTTTGAATCTTAAAAGTGCTATTGAAGCATAAGGAGCAGCATGTGAAAGCCATGATTGTGGGGATTATGGGTATAGGTGGAGTTGGGAAAACAATGCTAGCCAAAGAGTTTTCAACTCCAAGAGGTTAAATTGCAATGGATCTTCCTTTTTATTATGCTAAGAGGTACTCTACAACCTAATGTGACATAGATGTTGTCATGTATGTGATAGCACTGACATGTCAACTCATTAAACAATTAAATAAATAATAACTAAATAAAAAAAAAAACTACATGTTAGTTGCATTACCAGTGTGTTTTTCTTTTGTGTGTATAATAATGAATTTATCCATTTATCCTTTTACTTATTGGAGCAATGAATTGGGGAGGCGTGAAATCTATAGGTACATTTCATCTTTTGAATTAATAAATATTGTTTTGTTATAAATATTTGTTTACATTTACACATTGTATTTTATGTATCACAATCTTTATGTATTTCAACTATAATGCAGTGTTGATATTCTATAATGCAGTGTTGATAATCATGTTTTTTTCTTTCATTTTTTCTTATATTGAAACTTGGTAAACAATAATGCGTGAATCATGCTTTTTTTTTTTTCATTTTTTCTCATATTGAAACTTGGTAAACAATGCAGGCACCTTCGCGGTTGTTGGAGTTAAATATTGATGCTCCACTTTTAGAATTTCCAGAGCCATTCGGCAGTCGACAAAATTGTACGTCGATTGTAGTGCGGAAATCTCTATCAATACCAGATAATTGTCAAAGTATGAAGATATTTCCAGATTGCTTTTGGAATCTATTGCAACTATGGGAGATTTGACCAATCTTCATCACATCGATCCGATAAATTCTCAAAGTTTGAAGATATTTCCAGATTCCAGTTTGAAGATATTTCCAGATTCTCAAAGTTTGAGGGATTGCTGCAACTTGACAATTTCCAACTTGCAAATTCGTGTAACTTGTAAACTTTTTCCATGGCTACAACCCTTCAATCTCTGTCTTTCTCGATCAGAGATGGAGTTTGACAACCAAATTACCAATCGTAAGTAGTTTGGCCATTAAAAAAATTCATGTTCATATCATTAAAATCATTAAAAATGGTATAACTGTTCATGAAATTGTCAAAACTGTAAAATTCAATGGGTTGATTTGTTTTCAAATTCCTACCCTACCCTACCCTTACAGTGAGCATCGTTCAACCAAGGATTGTTTGATTTCATTTTCCATCATAATAAATAAACTTAATTCAATTGCATCGTTCAACCAAGGATTGTTTGATTTTACTTTCCATTCTATTACTCAATTACAGATTTCGTCATCCAACATACTTCAATCATTGACTTCGAATGACTTTGCTCCATGCCTGTTGAATAAAGGGAACCTGCAATTGAAATATGGATTTCCCTATAACACTGCAATTGAAATATGAAAGACTTAAGGATGTTGTTCATTTTCCATGGGCTACCAAACCTTTTATTGTATGAGATAAAATAATTTACAGGCTTTTGTTTGATCAGGAATATGCAGTGTTGCAATTGAAATATGAAAGGCTTAAGTATGTTGTTCATTTTATGGAATAATTTACAGGCTTTTGTTTGATCAGAAATATGCAGAGTTCAAAAGTGAGTTTTATTGTTTGTTTTCTTTCGATAATATGATCAGCAAGGGGATGCCTACCAAAAAAAATAAAGCTAAAAGTTGGATATATCATCCATAGTTACATTCAACAATATTTTCAAGGGGAGAGAATGGTATTTTTTTTTATGCAATTTTGGATGGAATGAGGGGTTTGGCATGTAATATTGTTTTATAAATAGATGGAATTTGGTTTGAAATGAAAACACAATTATAAAAAAAATAAAAAAAATTGGATGAGTGATTTACTCTTTCTTTCAATCACCTCTCAAATGATAATGATATATAATATTTTACCAAACCATGTAAAAACATGAAAGAATGAAATATGGATTTCCCTATAACACTGCAATTGAAATATGAAAGGCTTAAGGATGTTGTTCATTTTCCATGGGTTACCAAACCTTTTATTGTATGAGATAAAATAATTTACAGGCTTTTGTTTGATCAGGAATATGCAGGGTTGCAATTGAAATATGAAAGGCTTAAGTATGTTGTTCATTTTCCATGGGCTACCAAACCATTAGATGGAATAATTTACAGGCTTTTGTTTGATCAGAAATATGCAGAGTTCAAAAGTGAGTTTTATTGTTTGTTTTCTTTAGATAATATGATCAGCAAGGGGATGCCTACCAAAAAAAATAAAGCTAAAAGTTGGATATATCATCCATAGTTACATTCAACAATATTTTCAAGGGGAGAGAATGGTATTTTCTTTATGCAATTTTGGATGGAATGAGGGGTTTGGCATGTAATATTGTTTTATAAATAGATGGAATTTGGTTTGAAATGAAAACATAATTATAAAAAAAATTGGATGAGTGATTCACTCTTCCTTTCAATCACCTCTCAAATGGTAATGATATATAATATTTTACCAAACCATGTAAAAACATGAAAGAATGTAAATAAGAGGTTATTTGTAATTTATTGTTTCATAAAAATGATACAAAATCACTAACAAGTGTATTATGTAGTTTGTATTATTTGACACAAACTTTAGATATAATTGCACATTCTTATGAACAACATGACATGGAGTGCTTGAACAAAAAAAAAAACTAAATGTATATTAAAAAGGTAAGTTAAAAGGAAATTGTATCAATTGTATAAGGAATTAATTAAAGATTTAATAAAGTATGTGTGAATGGGCCTAAGGAGTTATAGATGGGAGTAGATATTTACCTACAGGTAAAACTCTATGGTACAACTCTAAGGAGTTATAGATGGGAGTAGATATTTACCTCCAGGGAACTCTACGGAGCATTCGTCCTATGGACTCTGACACTCCTACTGTGTGACGTTGATGACGTCATGGAACCTCTCCAAGAGGCATGTCTGGAATATCTGTTGTCAAACCCTCTAGGTTTTTTTCCACTGCTTGATAATCCTTGGCATCCCATTGTGGCACTGATGCCACCTCTCCTTGTCGCTGAATGGGAGAAGTACCAGGAGGTCGGTAAGGACCCACATCTGTGTCATCAACACCGAATTTTGTATTTAGCCTTTGGACGAACATATAAAAAATATTTGAATATGATAAAATTCACAAAAACATTTAAAAAGAAAAAAAATGTGTACTTCTTACCAAGTTCCCCCCACTGAGCATCCTCCAGCAGAATTAAGTCCGGATCTCCTCGAAAATCCAACCCGACATAAGAATAATTGTCAACCATCAACATTTGTGGTCGCAGCCAGTCGAAGAAGGTATCATCATACTTGATAATTTGTCCAGCTACGTGCCGGGCCATGAGCTGACACGATCTCAGCATTCTTAGATCCCTGGGAGCCGGTAAATTCCACTCAACCTACAGCCTCAGTAATGGAACCCTCTCGAGAAAGAAGGAAACTAACAAAGATCCATACTCGAATTGCTTCAAGTTGCCTCATCTGCATTTGGTCAACTGCCTTTTCATGCTATGAAGCACTGCATCTACCTAGTTAAAAACCCGAGGTTCAGTACACTCTATAGCATACTGAAAGTAACTCTGGAGCGCCATGTGAGGAGCGGATTTCCCATCCATCCAAGCAATGGTGAATAAAATAGTGCAGAGGGTCAAATCCCGCACTCCCCAAATAGCTACTTTCCCTTTTTTCCTCTCTGCCTTAGGAACACAGTGTAAGCGGCAGTACTCACTCATGGGAAGCCCACCACCTCTGCTACTAGTCAGGCTCATGTGGTACCCACGCCATGACAATCCAGTCAAGAAGTAAATGTCCTCAATATCTAAGGACAGTGTGTGGACCCCTACATGGAATACTTGCTGATCGGGATCCCACATATGCACAAGGTACTCTAATAACCTGACTTGGGCCCTCATGCCCGGGATACGAAAGTACTTCACAAGACCATAGTTTCTCAAAGAAGCAATAGTGGGTGGATAATTTCTGGCAATGGCATTGTCTTCTTCATGTTCCCTTTCGTGCCATTCAAGAACCATTTTGATGGCCAACTACCTGCATAAGAAGCACAAGAAGAGGATTAGCAACTCTATTCATGAATTGGTTCTTTTTCATTGTCCAAAACTTTAAAAAAATTTATACTTTGCGGTTCTCGCAGGTGCCCTTTAGGCACAGTGCGAGAACCTCGCAGGCTGCTATGGGATCACCTGCGAGAATGACCCATTCTCATAGGTCCCATGTAGCCCACTTGCGAGAATGGCTGAGTGCAAGTATGGCTCATAAAACCAACTCAAAAATAACTTTTTACCAATGAAAATGCAAAATAAAACCATGAAAGAGTAGAGGACAAAGAGCCTACCTCACTATTGCTGACGGCTCATCGAATGGATGCTCGTAACTTCCGCAATCTGACACCGAATTTCGAGGGTAAAAGAGGGGTTTTTGGGCTCAAATAGTGAAAAGTGAAAATGATATGGTAAAAAGAGTTTTTATTTCTTTATATTTACTTTTACCATGTTATTTGAATTTTTTATAATTATTTATTGATTAAAGTCTAAACCCTAATGTCCTTTTGAGTGTAACTTTTGCAGGCGTAATGACTTCGATGTTCATAAATAGGGATGCAGACATAATTTTTCTTTTTTCATCACATGTTTTGATTTTTTTTTATGGTTTTTGTATAAAACCTCGAGCTTGGTCTTTATCCGTTCTCACACTCGAAAATACATGAGAACATGATCGAGCATACTTTTATCACTTTTTCGGGCTCAACAAGGTTATACGAAAAAGGAACCCCCTGGAGTCCTCTTTAATCTCTTTTCAAACTTTCTAAACATGAAAAGATAGCTGAGCGACTTTGCTATTTTCACGCTCGATAAAGTATTTGAAGAAAGTGTCTGTTGGGTGATAATTTATCTCTTTTTCGGTCTCATCAGACTATTTTACGAAAAATGAACTGAGAGAGTTCTCTTTTAAGTGTTTTTCCAGACTCTATAATCATGAAAAACCTTCGAGTTTTCTATCTCTGGACTCATTAAACAAACATTGACAGACCCGTAATGGGATCGAACCACTCCTTCTTAGGGTTCGTTAAACATACTCTGAAGGACATATCCGAAGGATAAAATTATATCAAAAAGCATATATTATCCTCCTCAAGCTTGTGTAAAAATAAATAGGTACTCGCCAGAAATGGTGGGGGAAAATTTGGGAAAGGGATATGTTTTTATCTTCATATTGATTGGCAGTAAGTGTCGCTCTTGAACATGACACCCCCTGTTTATTATATTTGAAGCCGGTTTGGAAAATCCATTTGTTTCTCATTCGATTTGCTACAAGGTCATACCCTATGCCGTCTTTGAGTCAATGCTTCCAAATCATTAGTCGTGTCCTTCATATGTTCAAGAGAAGTCCATCTGAAACCTTTATTGAGTCGGCCATCTGCAGTTGTCCATTTTCTTCGTGTCGGTCTTCCCTGTGTCCACTCCAATTTACATCATACTCTACTTCACCTTCAAAATATATTACTCATTTCGTGTCATTGATGGGGGATACATCAAGGCCCTCCTGTGATGAGTTTTGTTCCGTTGACTTCAGCTCATTATCTGGAAACAAGACTTAGAAATTCTTTGGTACCTTGGAGCCTGCATGCCTTAATGGCAAGTTTCCTCGCTTTCGACAGTGGGTTTACATCATTGACCCCTGATCAAAATATTCCGTCGAATGTTCAACTTCAACTCATTCATTCACACTCGATAGATTGTACTAGATTACCTTGGGAGTCATTGAAATCAAGGGTGATTTCCCTCGCACTTGTTAACGGTTTCATCAATGACCAGTAATCAAGTGGTTTTTGCCATTTTCGACTTCAACACATGTAATCACATGGTTAGATTCGTACTTTTGGGTGACGAGATTGAAGACTCTGGATATAATCTCTTTGTCCAGGTTGCGATGGAGTATGTATAATTTGCGACACACAAATCCACTTTATATGTCTCGTGGCTATGTCGTCTTAATTTGAAATTTCTCGCATAGATCCATAGTGTATTCCTGGTGGCTATGCTATATTTTGACGGCATGGATCCACAATGTATTATTGGTGGCCATGACCCATGTCTACAATTGTTATCCATCTGTGATTTGAGTATGGAAATTCCTACCTCAGATTGAGTATATTTGATATTCTGCAGATGCTTGGTTGTTCGCATGTTTCCGATTAGGTGTGCTCCTAGTTTTCGACACACACATGCAACTTACAAAGTCTTTCGGCTGTCACTAATACCGGCCTCATACTTTGGGGGGCATTCTGTTACCCATGATTTTGGTCATCATGATGGTGTATTGATGATGGTGTACTTAGGCTCCTCATAAGAACTTTCTCCTTAGTAAATTGACATTCATCTCTTCTCAAAAAACATACTTTTGAAGAGAGTTCGCAGGTTGCTAATATACCAGGGTGAGAGAATGACCCATTCTCGCAGGCTGCCTTAAGCTAGGGTGCGAACTTCTCACACTGTGTTACATAGCTAGGGTGCGAACCTTCTCTAAAGCTTGGAAAAAGCTGGATTCTCGATGGTTTTAGAAGGAAATCTTCTAGAAGAATGGGTTAGAATTCGAATGGTTATCCTTGTAATGGATTCCATGATATTGTGGGATCATTCTTATCCAAATAACCATCTCATTCTCTCCTATATATTGATGGAATTCTCATGGAAAAGGTTAAGCAAGATTCATTGGAGAATTGGTGAAAGAATTGTCTGAAGGACTTACCTTGAATAGGATCTTGGAGACTCTAGCAAGTCTATCAAGAGGATTTGATCTTCTTCATGCAAGAATTGAGCAAGTGTGTGTGTGTTGGAGCCAAGAGCCACTGAAAGAAATCTTGCGACATCAAGGTGATCAGGTTGTAATCTTCTACTTTCAATTAATATGATATAGTGGCATGTCCCTTTCCCATAAAGCTATTCTCACTTTATTGTGTAATTCCTTGATCATACACATAAGTTGACAGTTGAATATATTTTGCTATCTTCACTTTGGTTGGTTTGTGTTGTCTTGGTCTTTACCTCACGAGAGCACCGGAGCGAAGCGGGAGCAACAAAGACCCTAGGAAGTGATACCAAGGTATGTTACTTGTTCCTTCCTACTAGCTAATTCAATGGTCAAAACTTAGGGAAAGAGTCATGTCCTGTCTTGTTTTGTTCTAGATCCAGGTGGATCTAGGGAGATCTGTTAGTGTTTGCACCTACCGATTAGTCTGATAACAACACCCATTTCGGTTGAAGAGTTGCCTCCTTCCAATTTATTTTTCAGTAAGAAAAGGAAGGCTGCGGTGAAGAGAGAAATACACCAAAAGGAAGGCTCAGTTGTATTCCCAACTGTCGATGGCAAGATAACTTGCCACTGATGATTGCATGATGCCTCAAGGTACTCATAAGACTCTAGGTCTCGTTTCCAGAATAAATGGGTTGAAGTCAATGGAAAGAGACCCGCTGAAAGGAGAGCATTAAGGCATCTCTCATTAGTCAACACGAGGTATAAAGCAGGAGCTTCATGATTTGGGGGAAATTGGACGAAGAACAAGTTCATGAACCAGAGACCCTATGCATCTTTCACGTGTGCCAAGTGCAAGCGGTACACGAAAAATACCCTCTGAATAGAAGTCAATGATGAAAACTATTGACAAAGGCGAGGAAAACATCAATGAGGCTAATGGCATCCAAGACCATGCATGAATACTAATGTGTGAATAGATTTGTTTCCGTCGAACACAAGGGAAACCACCCAGTCAACGACCAATGATGAAATGTCGACTGTTGGGTTCATTGTTACCTACCAATGATGAAAGTAGGGCCAAGGTGCATGATAGGACTACAGTATCATGTGATTCTGAGACAAAATAAGGGTAGGGATGACATGCAAAGTCAAGAGTTATGAGGAGTGCCCGACATAGGTTGATAGACTTCCTTTGAACACGTGCATGAGACATATGGTGGACTCTGCCAACATAGACCCAATGATGAAACCATGAGATGTAGGAGGTATCAATGAAATTCTTTGTAGGGACTAGAAGAGTAACCAGTCGGTGGAGAAGACTCTGTAATGAGCTCAACTTCCTAAGGCCGTGCTAATCCCAAAATTATGATGAATGGAAGCAAATAACTTTGTGCTTTGTTCAAAGGTGACATGACTATTGCCGATACAAGATAATACTCCCTTCCCGCTCGTCTTTTTTTGTTTTTTTCATAACAAATTAATGCTATGATACAAAGGAGGAAATGAGTGTCGCAAGTAATCAAAACTAGTTCCAGCAGTGGAATGCACCTATGCTCAATGTAGGGAAGTGCATGCGGGAGATGGACACTTGAGGGAAGGTTCCCTCCTAGGTATAGGGTGTCAAATTGCGAAGGATATAAACAAGGCTCTGGTTGGTTGATGATACAAAATTGTTGAGGCAAATGGTTTATAATGAAAAGAGAGAACCGACTATAGGCTCAATACTGCAAGTAGGGGCATGAGATGCAATCACAACTTAATGCCAAAAAAATGTCCTTTTTTATATCTTGTAGTCTACTTGGTGTGAAAAAGGGATAAACTTGTACCAAATAGACGTCTTTTCAAGGCCAATTTTACGAGTATGAAAGAGGCAAGCTCACTCAACAATCTGTTCACTTTTTGATAACAAGTTAGAAAAGAGCTTAACTAAGACTCGTGACCTTTCGAATCCAATTTAACGAGTGTGAAAGGGACAAATCACTCGACAATCTTTTCCATTTTAGACAAGCCATAAAAGAGCTTAAAATAAACTTGTTTGGGAGTCCATGGGGTATAAAGTCGCATGTTTATGAAATGAGAAATAAGGCTCAGCATAAATTCAAGTACGAGTTGTGAGGGACTCTTAATCCTGTTGAAAAAATATTTGCATGGGTACCAAATGTAGTAGGGGATCTAACTAGGGCATCCATGTTTGGTAAGTCTCTACCACTTGAAAACAACACAATTGTATGGTAGATGGAGGGTTCGCAACAAATGGGTTCGTATCTAGGGCATAAAAAGTGACAGTTATAGGATAATGTGAAAATGATTAGTGGAATGGATACCTATCCTATATGTTGGGTAATGAATATACCTACCCAAGGTGACAAACAGTCGACATAACGCTGAAATCTACAAGAATCCTAGGTTAAAACTGCAAAAGCCAACTTGATCCACTTTTGTATTAGTCCATTAGGTGCAAAAATGACTTAAAACTATAGAAAGTGGGTATATGACCTCCCACATAAGGGAAAGCGTTAAAAGGAGCTGAAGTGCCCCCCATGTGGCCTTGCAAAGGAGCATTAGAGATCTTTTCCCCTATACCTAAAGTCTGTGAACTGGAGTAGGAAAGTACAGGACTTGTACCTGAGCTAGGCATCCCGTATGAGAACGGAGGGCATGCCGTACTTGGTATGAAAGGGGCTATGGCCATTTCCATAAACAAGATCAGATCACTGTGCGAGGTAGAGGTAGTCGAGATCATGGTGGCTCGAACTGGTGATGGTGGGTTAGGAGGTGGACACTCTTCTGTGGTGACAACCATAGTGGGAATTGAAGAATTCCCAAAAGGAGTGACAACATTTATTTCCATTGCTGCGTGCGACACTGTCTGGCACTCATAAGGGTGAATTGATATGATGATGGGTGATGAAAGATCCGTGGTTGGAGGTTCAGAAGGACCAAGAGCTTTCATTCCAAAGTCTAAAATGGTTGTTTCCTCCGAATGTTGGTCGAGCACAATTTCCTGTGACCCTGTCGCTTCAAAAGACCCTTGTTGGTCTAGCTTTCACCTTAGTGGTGGCGGAGGTGGATCCAGTGTAATCAGTTATAGGCCCAAAAGTCTTTGTGGCCAGTGGAGCTCGTGATCCTCCACTGTGTGAGAATATCAAGGACACCCTAGGGCTTTCTATTCGTTCAAAAAACAACACACACTAAAAAAGTCCCTCCAAGATAAAACAAGCAAACACTAAACTAATTGGAAGAACAGTTACAACAACCAACACTAGAGTAACTTACCAGTGCAAGTGCAACTCGAAAATGGAAGCACCCTCTGGGTATACTATTCAAAGTGTGGCCCAATTTCTATCCTATGTACCACAGTATACCCCCGCAGTCACCTATGTATGTGTCTAAAAAGATAGGTGGGTGCCAGCGCGTGAACAATCACCAGGTGGGTACAGTCGAAAGTCAGGTAGACCACAATGAACAGGGTATTGAGCCCGAAACCTGTCGAGGGTATCGAAGGAAAGTGGTCCGGAAGACAACTGAGGACCTCGAACGGATTCGAGACCCACGAAGCTCCGTGGAAAATGCAATCGATGGAATCCCAAGACAAGCCCTCTATATGTGTTCTCCACTAAGATTGGTCTAGCTTTGGAGGGGTTATCTCCTCTACCTTTCTGCACGCGACCTCGTGTTTGTCCCCTATGTTAGAGGGGGGTCCCATATAACTTTCACAATACTGGACTTTGACACTCTCTAACTCAGACTCAAATGTTTTATTTTAATGGCCTTGAAGAGTTTCCTCTCCAACCTAATTCAAGGCCCTAACCCTAAACTAGTTGGTTGATCCTACAAACATAAAAAGTGTAAGGAATTTTAGATTTAGCGTTAATTTTTATGGCTTGTCTTAAGTCAAAGGCTATGAAAATGAAACTAGTAATGTTTGAAAGACAAAAGAAAAATAAACAGAAAGCTAGAAACAAAATACCTTCACTTAACTCAAATCTTAAACAACTTTTCAAACTTAAAAATTTTCTAAGATCTTTGAACAGAAAACTCAAAGCAGTATTTCACTCGACTATGAGCTACTTATGATCTAAGTAAACCGTCAATAACTTATGAAAGAAAAGACTTTTCCCTGGTTACTAATGCAAAACAACACTTTTTAACCAAACAAAGAAATAAAAGTTTTTTTTTTTTATTTGAATGCTCACAAAGAAAAAAGGAAAAATACCAACAAGTCAAAACCAAGAAAACTTCTGGCCTAAGCACAGATCGCAAAGAGTCACTTTAAAATTCACACACAAGAAAATTAAAATTGGACTCTCAGACTTGTCTAAAAACCCTATAAAATAAAATTTTGAGGAAAACTTCTTAATGAAAAAGAAATTTATTGTTGTGATCAAACCTAAGTTACTGACCGCTATGACAGAGACCCAAAAACCTAAGAGGTATAACTCTTGTCAAAGGAAAGGATGATTGCCTCACCTTCAACAAAAATTTTCTCCACAAGCACACTGCTGACAGTTCAACAATAAGCGTGTGCACGTGAGCTGTGGAAAGTTAGAGCACGTGTACACATGTGCTGGCCTTATACAGGCCATGTGTATCTCTAAAACTCTGAGACAAATGAAAGGCCAAGCAATCCATCCTAGGCAGAGACTACTGATACTGAGAACTAGGATCTCTTGAAGACTCAAACACTTACTTTAACATAAAAAATAAAACAATTCAAGGAAAACTTCATAGAACAAACCAATCTGAGGTGAAACCTAAGCTATAGACTACAAGCAACAAAGACTAGAAAGAGTTCTAGAAAATCCCTGAAATTCGAGAAGGACTAATTCTGATAGGGAAGAGGATGACTACCTCTCTAAAAGAAATTTTATGGAATCATACACGCGACTGACACTTCCTCAACTAGCGTGTACACGCGGGATATGGGAATGTAGGGCATGGGTACACTTGTGTAGACCTTATATAGGCCACGTGTACCTCTGTGGGTCTTGAAAAAAAAACACAGTCAAGCAAAGAAACAAAGATAACTGGTATGGAAGACCAGAATCTCTGTTAGCTCAGACTTTTGCAGAAACTTTAAAAATAGGAAATGAAACCAATTTTTAAAAATACCCAAGACAAAACATTCTCAGAAACCCTAGATAATCCCTAGTATGGTTGCCAATTCTGTTGTGAGTGGGAAATCCCTCTACGGACTAGCACTTAGGGTTTAATCATGCATGTAGAAAAGACCTAAAGATTCCTACTTTCTGCCATCATCCCGGACCTAATCCCCATTATTCTTAAGCAAATACTAGTTAAGAAGATCAAGTGAGCATACCTTATTTCAGGCGTTTGATATCGATCCTTCTTCACGCTAGGTTGCTCTTCGACTGCAACTCTCCTCCCAAGGATGACCTGCATTCACACAAGAGAAAAAAAGAAATCCACATGCATTTGATCTACAGATTAATGGGTTAGAGATTTAATCAATATGTATGCAATAAACCATGAAAACCTCATATGGTGGGATGGGAAAAGTACTTCTTTATTATTAACTTCAACAAATCAACTTACAATGATGAAGTCGACCACTACTCCATGAACCTGGTCCTGGGCTCCTCTTCAACTGTCCTCCAACTTCTTTTCTCTATACTTCTCTTTGCACAAGGATGGATAAAGGTTGGGACAAAAGGAAGGTGCAATCAGGTATAGTTTCTTTATTATGATTCTCCTCTTCCAAATGGGACCCCTAACCCTTCTTTTATAGGCTAGAAGAAGCTAGGTATTTGGTCGAATTTCCAGCCATGCATGGCTGAAAGATTTAGTTAACTTACACAAATCTATGTGTTTCGTCAACAACTTTCCTTTTTTTGTGCTTTTGTAGGTACACGTGGGCTGTCTTGGGTCAGCTAGAATGTACATGTGTCCAGTAAAGTATCAGGGTGCACGAGCCTTTATAAAATGGATTTTTAAGAAGAGTTTTTCAACATTGTTTTGGAAAACAAGGAATCAGAGATGGCCTGATGCAAGGTAAGCATGCCTGGTGCAAATTAGGGTTATAACAATGGTATGAAGTGTTGTACCACCATTCAACTAGGGGTAACCATTGAGCCCACTGATTTTTCTTTTCCGAGGAAAAACACCTCAAATATGTTTCCCAACACTTGTTGACAACTTCCGTTTGGCCATCAGTCTGGGGATGATAAGTTGTGTTGAGATGCAATTCTGTGCCTTGTATCTTGAACAGTTCTTGCCAAAAATTGCTTGTGAAAGTTGGGTCACGATTAGAAACAATAGAGTGTGGCATGCCATGAATCTTGAAGACCTGATCCATGAATATTTGAGCCACCGTGGATGTTGTAAATGGGTGTTGAAGGGTGCAGAAATAAGCATAATTGGAAAGACGATCAACAACCACCATGATGACGGATTTATTTCCTGATTTGGGTAAGCCGGTAATAAAATCCATAGAGATATCCTTCCAAATAACAGGTGGAATTGGGAGTGGTTGTAGTGTGCCTGACGATTTGACTGTTTCGCCCTTGTTGCGTTGACACACGTCACATTCAGCTACAAACTTATGAATGTCATGTTTCATACCATCCCAGAAAAAGGAATGTTTGACCCTGTCATAGGTTTTGGTGAACCTGGAGTGCCCTACTATGGGTGTAGCATGAATCTCAAAAAGTACTGTGGATTTAAGCTTTGATTGTTTACTTAAATACAAACGGCCTTTGTATCGAAGTTCCTCATGGAGCCAAGAGTACCCTGGGGAAGCTGGAGCATTGGACTACAATTTCTAGATCAACTATGAACTTTTGGGATCTTGTAGCCATTCCTGGCGAACGACTTGGAGCCAATCTGGTACAATGAATGAAAGAGAAAAAAGGGATCGTTCATATTCATATTTTTAGGAAAGTGCATCTGCAACCACATTGTGTTTTCCTTTCTTATAAATGATCTCATAATCATATCCAAAGAGTTTAGTCACCCATTTTTTTTGTTCTGGGGAGGAAATGCGTTGTTCCAGAAAATGCTTAAGGCTTTGATGGCCTGTCTTAATTTGGAACCGTTGCCCCAATAGATAAGGACACCACAGATCCATGGCATGCAGAATAGCCAACATTTCCTTTCATAGATGGATTTTCCCAGATTTCTTTTAGATAGTTGCTTGCCGGTAAAGGCCAAAGGTCGACCCTCTTGCATAAGGAAAACACCAATTCCTTTCCCTGAGGCATCACATTCCAGCACAAAGGTCTTTGTGAAATTAGGAAGGGAGAGGACTGGAGTGGCGCACATGGCCATATTCAAGGTTTGAAAATCTTGAGAAGCGGTTGGAGTCCAACTGAAAGAGTTCTTTTTTAGGAGAGCAGTGAGAGGTGCTGCAATCTTCCCATAATTCTTAACAAACTTGCGATAGTACCCTGTTAAGCCTAGAAATCCACACAAGATCTTAAGAGTCTTTGGGTGAAGCTAGTCTTGAATAGCTTCAATCTTTTTAGGATCCACCCTGACGCCATCTTTTCCAACTAGATGACCCAAGTATTCTACTTCTGAGGCACCAAAAGAACATTTAGACTGTTTCATGAAAAGTTGGTGCTGAGAGAGTAGATGGAGAACTCAATCCACATGAGCAAGATGGTATGTCTAGGTTTTGCTATAGATGAGGATATCATCAAAGAAAACTAAGACAAAATGGCGGAGAAAAGGATGGAAGACATGATTCATGAGGATTTGGAAGGTGGAGGGGGCATTACACAAGCCAAAGGGCATGACCAAAAACTCATAGTCGCCCTCACGAGTTCTAAAGGAAATATTGGGAATATCTGCCTCTTTCATACGTATCTAGTGGTAGCCCAAATGAAGATCCAGTTTAATGAAGAATTGGGCGCCACTCAATTCATCTAGGAGGTCATCGATGACAGGAATAGGGAATTTATCTTTGATGGTAAGTTTGTTGAGGGCACGGAAGTCTAGAAACATTTTCTAAGAAACTTCTTTCTTCAGGACCATGACCACAGGAGATGAATAGGGGCTCGTACTAAGGTGGATAATGCCTACATTAAGGAGTTCTTGGACCATTTTCTAAATTTCATTTTTTTGGGAAAAGGGGTGATGATATAGATGGATATTGGGAGGAAGGATTCCTCATATAAGGGGAATGGAATGATCATGAACACCATGGGAAGGAGGGAGGCCTTGGGGAGTGGAAAATACCAATTGATGTTTAGAAAGGATGGCTTGGAGGTCTTGTGGTACTGAGGGTGTCTCTGTTGCTTGTATGGCATGGAGTTGGGTGATAACACCATAATGACCCTTTTTGAGCAGATTTTCCATGCGATGGGAACTAATGATCTCAGGTGAACCAACGGTGATGACTTGGAACTTATATTGGTGGCCCTCCTAGTCGAATTGCATGGTTAAGTCTTTAAAATCCATGAGAATGGGACCCAAAGTCCTTAGCCAGTCTGCACCCAACACAATGTCACAACCTCCCATGTCGATAGCAAACATATGGGATTTCAGGTGGTAGTCACCAATTTGGAGACACACATTTTCACAATGCCCTCCACATTTCATGGAACCACCATTGACAATCATGATTTGGAAATTATTGACGGCATGGATGTAGCAATGAGTTTCTTGGGCAATGTGGCGATGAATAAAATTATGGGGGTTGCCACTGTCAACCAGAATGATGACCTTCTGATGCTTGATGTAACCGATTAGCTTGAGGGTTTGGGGATCAGAGAAGCCAGTGATAGCATTGAGGGAAATGAATGGTTCTACTTCAGGAGGGTCTGAGGGAGGGGTTATGTCAGTGGATTCAGGTGATTCAGACATAGAGGGGGTTTCTTCATCTTCTTCTAAAATCTCCTCGGAGATGGCCATAAAAAGATTTTGTTCTTTACACTTGTGGCCCAAGAAATATTTGTCATCACAGTTATAATAAAGGCCTTTGAGTTGGCATTCAATCATTTCACCCCGGATCAATTTTTGGATCTTTAGTGGAGTAGAGGGAGTAGTGGGATTTACTGGTTTAGGGCGAGGGATGAAGGAGGGTTTGCGGTTTTGAGAAGATACAACCTATTGTGATTATTTATCTCTTTTGGTAGCCTCCACCCAAATCTCAGGCCGAGCCATGAGGACATGGGCCCGAATTTCGTCCTTGAGGCCGCTAATAAAACACTCTCAGAAAAATGCATCAGACATACCTTCTGTTCTAAAAGCCAGGCACTCAAAGGAAGCTATAAAGTCTTCCACTATTCCTAATTGTTTCAACTTTGTCAAATGGCCTAAATGGTTGGTGTTAGTGTCAAAGAGTTCATAAATCTCTGCCACAAATTGTGTCCAAGCAATATACCCTTGACAAGAATTTTTTCTCCATTGCCACCATTGCCAATGTTCTTGATCTAGATGGAGAACACCATACCATATTTTGGCCAAGTCATATGTAATGTTGTATAAAGAGAAGTAATGTTCCATTTGGGTTACCCAACAAGTGGGGTCTGAGCCATCAAATTTGGTCACATCCACCCATGGAAGGCGTAGGTCACATTGAAAGTGATTGTTTTGCAAGGTACGAGAATGAGAGGAATGGTCACCTTCAATATGTAGGGGTGAGGAAGAGGAAGGGTTATTTGTAGGGATATTCATTTTGGTGCAGAGTGCCAAAAAGACTAAGTCAAGCTAGGTGGTAAGGTCTTGTTTGATTTCTCCCATTGAGGACTGCATGGTTGTATTGATGGCGACAACATTGACACTGAGTTGTTTCACTTCTTGTTGGGTCTCAATGAGACCAGATTGCATGGTGTTGAAGCGAGCTTCCAAGTCTTGAATACGAGTATGGGCCATGAGGATGGGGGAACTGAAAAGGGGTGGGTGGGGTTTGCCAAAAAAATGATTATATGGATGAATGTGATAAGGGAGAAGAGAAGAATCCAATGAAATAGGTCTGAAATAATGGTGAAAAAATTTCCAGAGTTTTTTTTTTTTTTTTTTTACGGAGTTATACTCTGGTCTGAAGAATAATGTAGAGTGGAAATGCCCAAATGCTTAACCAGAAAGAAATGTGTATTTACTTGGCAACCCGAACACAGTTGCGCGACAATAGATCTTGTTTGTTTTAATTTGTTTATGTTTCTATCCCCAAGGGTTATGTATTCAAGGGTTCTACAGACAAGGGTTTGCCCTGTGCTATAGCTCTCTGATATACATGTGGGGTCCAACAGTAGTACTCAACCCAATATCTCAGGGCACTAACTAAGGAGGATAGATCGTACCCTTAGGCGTACTACCCAACTACCGAGGTACTAGAGAGTATCTTCCCGAGTTCCGTTCTCGGTGACACTATAGCAGTCAGGCAACCGATTGGCTTATCTAAAGAGGGCTTTAGGTAATCTAGGCCGATCCATACACAGGTGTTGTCTGATGCACTACCACTCGTAGGGGTACCAACAGGGGTTACAAGGGTGGCCAACAGATGTGCACTTAAGTACCACTTGTATTTTTTGCGTGTATGAATCCCTCAACCATGGGTTTATGCGCGTAACAACAGATCTCTATGGCTTAAAGATGTCAGAATACGTCTCTAGCCTGAAATATACCAGATATAAAATGTATGCAGAACATAAATAAAATTCTAGTAATGGTAGAATAAAATCAATATAACCAGAAAATTCACCACAATAACACTAAAATGATATAAGAATAACAATAGAAATAACACTTTGAATTTGAAAGCAATGTTCACAAGCCTCTTTGAGGGGGCAACCTCCAGTTGAGAAGAGCTCTATTACAATAATATCCAAGCTAGGGTTCTCATACCCTCGACTCCTATTTATACTAAAAAGAAGCATCTAGAGGCAGATCCTTCTAGAAGCGGAAGCTTCTATTAGGTCTTCTTACATCCGCCTTATTCTATTTTATTGAAAGGCCTTATTAATATTGACCTTTATTACATCCGAATATATTGTTCTACCTATGTGCAGGTTAGGACCCTAACACATATTATATAAATGTATTTAGACTCAAACTACCAAAATATATATTCAATTAGACTCAAAATACGTGTTTTGCAAGATAACATAATATTATGTATACTCTACATGTACACTTTGAAATACTATAATATGATAGCTAGTCTCAGAATATATTAATATTTTGTATATCTATATATCATATAGGTTTACACTCATAACATATATTATCTATATACCTATATTATGAAGTATTAGACTAAGAATATTTATTCTTAGAGTATATACACAAAATAAGTATTTTCATATTCAATTTGATTTAGCCTAAATGGTTGCAAGGAAAATTGTTGTCCTATGTTAAAATTCCATGTTGTGATATGATGCTCTTTCCAAACCATTTGTTGAATATCATGGTTGTCATGAGATTGTTGACAAAGCATTGGGCTTTTGCATAATCTAGTGGATTGCACTAATAATATAATATATATGCATCAATTACTTGTTGTTGACTCAAAATTTTGTCACCTATATTAAAAGCTCGCAAATTATTGTGAAGCCTATGATTATAACTACTATATAGCTATTAGGTGGGGTCCTCAAAGAGAAAATGCAAAAGTTTGGTCTTCAAAGTACTTTCCTTCGCCCAATATAGTTCAGTTTATCATATTCAATCAAATGGTTGTGGTTATTACATGGATTGGTGTCGCAACAAATGCCAAAAGTATGCAATATATTTATAAGAGCATAAATCTGGTTGTTAAGTTTCAAAATATGATAAACAAGCCTAATCATAATTCTTTCATGCACTATATTTTGCAATGATGTCAAGTATACTATACATGGTTTGATAATTGGCAAAATTTTGGGTTGTGTTAGGAATCCCAATACTCATAAAAAAATTGATACATGAGACAAGTATCATATATATCATAGTCTTTGGGTTTAATGGTGTAAAATGTTATAAAATCTGAGTTTTTATGACTAATATACCCTCCTTTTAAGTGATACCTTGTATGGAGTTTTGACTTGGTTCACGACTCACATCTTAATCATATTGGTTATGTATGGTGCTAAAAATTTGGGTTGAATTGAAGTATTATGTCGATTCAACACCATTGAAGACTTCATATACAAAGCACCCGATACATGATATAAGAAGTTGTTATATGGTTTATAGCTAATGTTTGAAGCTTGCATACAACACATGGTTGTCATGGTTTATAGATTATGCATATAATAAAATGTTTGACCATATTGAAATGCAGTTCATGTGGTATATTGTTTATGGCATAGCTAAATATGGAGTTATGAGTAGTGGGCTCAAGGTTATTTGATGTGATACCAATGGCAAGTTCACATACTAGGAGGGTTTTGGATTTATGACATGTCATACTTGTTAATGGAATATTGGTTGGAAAATTCATTGAAGCTATCCATGCATTAAGGGCAAGAGGATGTGGGTAATTACTCCATGGTCCCATGCCCTATCACTCTCCATTCACCTTGGATTTCATTCATTTGTGTTGTTGGAGGTTGAAAGAATGAACTCTAAGCTCTGTTGGTGTAAACCCTTTCACCTGGTATTTTTCATAACGAATTGAGTCTTCAATCTGGTTTAAAAGGCATCATTGTGCAAAGGTATGAATATTAGTATGTATTACATCTTTTACAGTAAGTTTGTCATTGAAAATCGTTAATTTTGGCTCTAGTTTGACATAGTTTTTTGCATGAATGTCTTCTCCTTCCCTTCTTTATCATTTCTTGAAAGAGAAACTGAAAAAAAAACACTTGCTTAACGAAGAACAGAAACAATTTTATTTACCTCCTCCATGCTTTCACTTTCCATAACATTATGTGAAAGGAATAATTTTTCAACAACTCATGTTTGCATGCATTTGAAGATCGAAATTGAGTTTTATTTATATTTTTGAGTTCTCTAGGAGTATTCATTTCCTTTATTCGATTATGGTCATGGTTTTATATATTAGTTGGTTTTCATTCAAACTTTGTCCCAAAAGATATTCTTGTGTTGGATACGGGTCAAGCTCAGACAATGTTTCTGCACTAATGGGATATGTTGTAGGGGCCTCTTAGGCCCTTGTCATCATACATTATATATTATTACGTATTCATATGTAATAAAGAGGGACTAACCAAGTGAATTCATGTAACAAAGGGTAAATGCATAAAATGAACTAAACTAATGATTAGTTGGAGCAGGTACAACTGCTCCAACCATTTCTCCTATGTACTTATTCTCATGAATAAGGAATAAGAAAGAGGAATAGAATTACTTCCCCACATTTTCCTACATCTTTATTTGGATGTGTGTGTGTTTATGTGCATTCCAATGTAGTCTCTCTCTTGAATGTTTGCCTCAATTTCCTGGACTACAACATTTTGGTTCCATTTTCATGTGACTTGAACCTAGAGAAGTTGGAAAAATTGATCCTGGATAGAAAAAATTATTCAATATGCTCATGGGCGCTGCTATGTGCTTGAGGAATGCATGAGGACGATTTTAAAAGAGAAGCCCACTGAAATATTTTCCCAATATGCACACAAAGAATCTTTTGTAAAGAGGATCTTGGAGCAACCTTTTTCTTGGTGGGTGAGAGCCACATAGAAGAATCCTACAAAAGAAAAGAGAAGTGAAGAATATGTGATCTGATATATTGCAGATGCTCATGAAATAATGATGATGCATGAAAAGTTGTCATGCTCATGATTTCTTGTGGACCTAGATGTTCTCGATTGCTCTATGCTTGATGATCATTGATGCTTCCTGACTAAATAATATTATCACAGAGTCTATGAGGACGGTGGAAAAGATAACGAAAATATTGCAATAAAAACATTGAAGAGTTGGCGCAGTGGATGAGAAGGTCAATGGTGTTGTTGTAAACAACAAAAGAATCTTGGATCGACGAGAAGCAATGAAGCCATTTCCTAGAACATCTGACATTTTTTCCAAAAAATTATCAATATACGAAAGGTGATCAACCAAGAAGTATTGTTCGACTACGCAAAAGATCAAGCACTAATGAGTGGGGGCATCGACTAGGCTAGTTGAAAAAAATATTTCTAGAATATTTGCTACACAATAAGAATTTAAGCAATGGCAACAAGATCGGTGAGCTATGCACAAATATTAAATATATCCAGAGTTGGTGCTACATTTCAGACTCGAAGTCTTACATATTATTCATAACTTCATCTCACTCAATATATATAGAGAGAAATTCTTGCCATTTCGAGTAAGGAAGAATTGAGAAAAATGTTAGTCTCAAACTAATTGGAGTGGATTGGTCAACGGCATGAAAATGATCCAACGTTGAGAGTCGTCATGAGTAATGTGGTCGACCAAGTTCGTAACTCATTAATGTAAAGAGCACGATATCTGATAAGAACATGAAGCAATTATTTTGGCATCATAGAAGAACTTTGGGCATGAACTACTGCATAATAGAGTAGATCTCAGAAAGGATCTATGAGAGAGTTCGACCAGGCCAACCTAGTCAACTGGTGAATAATGTTTAGTGTGCCTAATGGAATGTTGGTAAAAATAATGGAGAGAATGTTGGTAAAAATAATGGAATAGTGTGCCTAATGTTTAAACGGAGAGAATACTTACCTAGTTGCATCATTTCTTCAATTTGAGGTGTGAGTGTGGTTCTACAAAATCTGTCACTAGATCCTCATTATGTTCAAGATTAAATGCAATCATAGGTTGACGGCGCAGGTGCGGTATATAATGTGGTTCATCGAAGATTTCAAGTTCAAATTGATGCATGGAGTAGCAATGTATGTGAAGGGAAACATTAACTGGCCTATTAAAAGGCAGAATCTGATCTTATATTGTGCTAAAAATGTCCCATTATTCAGCTAATTTAATGGGTGGATCGAGAGTCAACACTTTTCTTTAGACAATGCTCGTTGATATCTCTTGGAAGAAACCTCGATGACAATCCATCTTTTCGTACAATGCTGATGTGGAAATGATGACTTTGAAGTGTGACTAGGACACGTGGAAAACTAAGGTGGAGATGAAACTAGGCCATACGAAATGCCTACACAGTAAAGACACATGGCATTTGAGATTGGTGTCTTCGTTTAATCGTGTTATTCAGAATCAGGTATTTTCATTAGATAAGCATTTAACAACAGGTCCTACCCTACCAATGTCGAGAAAGTATCAAGGATTGGCAATCAAATATAAGTTTAAACAAGCGTTCCCAGATTACCCCCCTTGAAACTTGTCGATGCTGAAAATGCATCGGTGATCGATGATCGAAGATGTGTCAATGCAAAAATTTTCCATGATTTAACTCTTTGATATTTCATCGACCCCAAAAAAATGCATCAGTAATCGACTATCATAGGTTCATCATGGCCCATGTCATTGTTTATCCCTCTCATGTTTCGTCGAATGGGAAATCGACCACTTCCTGAATATTCTTTGCGAACAATCAGCGCAAATATACTCTGTTTTTTACTGATGTTGATGTTACATCGGTGATCGATGATTATTGTCACTATGTGTTCATTTTACTTGCTCAGATTTTTCCTACGCCGAACATAAGTGCGTGGGTCACAATTTTAGCTCCAAATTCTTAACTAAAATGCCGAGTTCTTTTTAGACTTAAAGGTTTCACTTTGATAGGTTGAAATAAGTCCAACTTGATCAATGATGAGACATGAAAATGAAATCAATGATCCCTCCACAACAGACTCAATTCAGAAATCAGAACAAAATAAAACAAGTGGTACTCAAAAGAGAAAAAAAATTCATAAAATATTTTAGGGTGTGTTGAGCGCTCAACATGTCCCTAACAAGAAACAAATGAATTAAGGCCAAATTCAATATAAATTTATCTATAATAATAGCATATGATTGTTATGAATTCATTCTAGTGTCTTACCAATCTCTATTTCTCATCTTTGTCACTACCCGAATCCCTTTCAATCTGAACATAAAAGTGAACCAAAGTTTTCATCTAAATTCATCCTATAAAAGAGGGATCTTTGACCAATGCAACTTATTTCATCGTTGCAACTTCATTGATTGTCCATTTCTCAACAAAATTTCCATAAAATGTAGCTCATCACTAGTCCATGGGTTCATCCTTTAATGAACGATGTGAATTCAAGATCCTTGGTGGTTCCTTTGGATAATGGCTAGGGTTTGAAAATATGATGGTGATGACTCTTTCAACGAGTTATTTTCACATTGGCGAGGAGTTTCCCGTACTCCAAAATATTGACCATTGACAAAGATCTCTCCTCTCAAAACCCTTCTCTAGAATTACCAAGAATGGCTCTAACCTTGCTTCAAACACACTACCAATGCTCCTATGACATTTGAGCTAAAAAATCGCACATATCTTGTTGGCTCTCAAGCTCAAACTTGAATTTCTCCTAAATATGAACTATTCTCATTTAAATTGGATCTTTCCTTTAATACACAACCTGATGCTATGA
Organism: Picea mariana; assembly: GCA_032191745.1. NCBI lineage: Eukaryota > Viridiplantae > Streptophyta > Pinopsida > Pinales > Pinaceae > Picea > Picea mariana. The sequence goes on from JASDQU010099843.1 coordinate 96,877, forward strand.
CAAGGTAGACGCCATGTTAGACTTGCTCAACTTGCTTGGATACTTCAACATCACTCTAATATTAAATGGATAGATGGGAACAGATAATTACCTACAACTACAATTGCATGAGCTCATAAATAGACACAAATCACATGAATTACACAAATGAGTTACAGCGCTATACCTTCGATTCTGAAATTCATTACAGCATTACTTCATAAAAGAGCTATAAATACATATAGTTTCTTCTAGAGAATTCTTCATGAAAGATCTAGAGAAGTTCTTTCTATAAATAGATAAGGATGACTCTTCTCTTTTAGAACTTTCTACGAAAGAATAATCTAGATCTAACTAAGACTCTTTGTTACACATTATTTTCGACATCCCTATGACTGTTAATGATGTAAACCGATCTATTGCCTTTAGACGGGTCAGTGGCCTGAATTCATGAAGAAAGAAGGGAGAATAAATTTCCCTGAGAAAATAAGTTGTATTTTCCTTTGTAAAAACCCTATTAAGGAGGATTTCTGCAAGTTGCACTATGCACAGGGTGCGAAAATGCCTGATTTCCGCACCTTTCTCTATAGTTAGGTTGCGGAGTTTCTACATGTTTCTCTATAGCTAGGGTGCGGAAATTCCTATGCCTGGGAAAAACAAGTGTCTTCTCAATGCTCCTAGAAGGAGAATCTTCTATGGTGAGGTGTCCTCTGAACAGTTTGGATCTTGCTCACTTTCATGATTTAGTGGGATCATCCTAACCTCCTCATCTTATCCTCTTCAGCTTATAAAAGGAGAGGAGCTCTCATGGAGAAAGTTAGATTGGCTTGAGCTTGAGTTTTGTAGATTGGAAATTTGGCTTGATTAGAGTGGCTTTGGAATTTGCTTTGTCTAGATAGATTGTGAGTAGCTATAAAATCCACAGTCTCAGAATTCGTGGATTAGAAGTGTGTGTGAAGCAAGGAACTATTGGAAGGGACCTGACAACATCAAGGCATCTGATTGTATCTTTCTTCCACATTATATAATAAAGTGGCACGTTTCTTTCTCATAAAATCATTCTCATTTTATTACATGACTCCTTGATCACATGTAGAAGCTTCCATTGAGTATACTATTGTTTCTTTCACTTTGGTTGGTTTGTGTCATTGCAGATCCAATATCACAAGAGCACCAGAGTGGAGCGAGGAAAAATAAGATATAAGGAAGCGATAATCAAAGGTATGTCATTCATCTCTTGTTTGATAGTAAATTCGATGATTAGAGTTTAGGGAAAGAGCCATGTTATGTCTTGTTTTGTTCTAGATCTAGGTAGATCTAGGGGGATTGATTTGTGTCTGCACTTAACAATTAGCCTGATAACAAAATTGGTGACCATACTAGGGAATAGATTGTTTTCCTATTTTGTATTTCTTTCTTGCTTTGATTTCCTGGGTTCTATTTTTTTTTTTTTTTTTTTGTGTCTGGAGGAATCAACAACTAGTTGGGCACGTGCTCACGTTACACGTGACCGTGTTATCCAATGCTACCACTATAACCTCCAGGTGTGCCCACGATGCCCCTTACGCGACACACAAGGTAAGTCGGGGGGAATTGAACTCGAAACCTCATGGAACTTCATTTTCACGGCACTTGCCAATTGAGCTGCCCCCCCGGGGGCTCTTGGGTTCTATTTTTTAAGTCACTAGGAGATCTAAATTGACTCTTTGACTATTTAAGTTCACTGGAAAAACCTTCTTATTTTTATTTTTTCATTTTTAGTTTGATTTTTGCACCCTTCTTTGAGGGACAATGCGACGATATTTGATTTCCGCACCTTACCTTTTTGACCAGTGCAGAATCTCCACATCCTACCCCATAGCTAGCCTATGAAACCTCAAATTTCTGCACTGTATTGGTTCTTTGGCCTGCAGAAATCAGCGAATTCTGCACTGTGTTAGTCTGACAGTCTGCGACGATTGTGAATTTTTTTATTTTTGATGGTTTTTCCTTACCCAGATCTTGGATTTGGTTTTGGGGTGAATTGTTGGGTTTGATTATGATCTATTTACAGTTTGCTTGACATTTTTTGAGCTTCTTTTAGCCATCTTTTCTTTGTTTTCTTTTGAAAGATTTTGTCTCTTGCTTTGAGTGTCTTTCAGTTACAAAGCATTATTTTTTCTTTAGAATTGTTTGGTAAAAGAACTTTTTCTTTTATTGAATAGTTTGTGTCAAAAGAGAAAAATTGTTTGGGTTGCTTTGTTTTATAGAGATTTTCTATTGCTTTTAGCTATATTTGAAAAAAAAAATGATTTCTTGCTTTATATTAGATTGGGGTCATCCTTGCATTTGAAGTAGCGAAATTGCATGATTTTTGGCATTTTTGGTCTTGAATTCTAAAAAACAATTCCCCCTCATGACTGGGGGCGGAGCAAGAATCATGTATTGGTGTACAGTCTATTTTGCTCAGTTGTTGAAGATCTTGATGTTGATGAGTTTAATAAAATTTTGGGACATTGTGCATATGGGAATGATAACCATTTTCTCCTTCTCGTAATATAGCTTTCATCGAAGTGAAATGTTAGCATTCTCATTTCTTTGAATTGTTTAGAGATAGTCAAAACACCATATTGTCCATGCCATTTTCCGTTTGAGTTACAGCAACCTTAAAAATAAAGCGCTGATTAGACATTTTTATACTTTCTAGTAGCAAACCTACATTAAATTAGTCATAGGGCTTTGGAATAGGTGTGAAATATAGCTTTCCAAAGATGCAAACAAACATAGAATCTTGTGTTAGGGAGTGGTGAAATCCACTTGCTACATTTTTTCCTGGGAATCCCTTCTCACACAAGGGTCAAACCTGAGCTCGCATTGAGACTGGAAGAGTTACTCACCCTGCTTTGTTGCTCTTGGTGTAGAGATTGCATGTATTATGAGGGTCTCTTGAAGGTATACCCACAATGATGAGTGGAAGCCTTTCAAGTTGATTTTGGGCTATATACCCCACCTTTGCGCGTGGATCAGATTGTCGACTATTTCCCCAGGCATCATTGTTGTAGTTGGTAACCTTAGTGGCCTATCTCTCTAGGTTCTTTACACAAGGTGACTGTGGAGGGGAAACTCTTCACGATACCTGGAATCAACGTTGGCCAAACTCACTCGGGTTCCTTGGAGGGTATACCCATGATTATTTGTGGGAGCTTGCACCAAAGCGTAAATCCTTTAAGAAGGTCGTCAACGTAAATTTTCCACCTGCTCTATCTCAACCCTTTCTTACTTTGATCTTGCGACATTGGATTTCATCACCAACTAGTGTGTTCATTGTGAGAAGGTTTTGTTTTCTTGAGTGATTACTAGATTTTTAGTGTGTGTTGTTTGTTTTCCCTATAAGACTCTAGGTTGGGTATTTATTTAATGGCGTCAGTTCCTGAAACGAGAAATGAAGGAACCCCTTCTCAAGGGGAACCTTTTGGTTTTCCTTCTTACAAAAACATTGGTCCTCCACACATCGCTACTTTGAGCCTTCCAAGCCTCACGATTGGATTGTTGGTGTGGTTGTTTTCCACTCAGGTAATCCTGAATGCAACTAGTGCTTTAGTCGTAAGAACTTCACCTAAAGAGCATCAACCTCATGTCGATCCTTCACCGTCTTCACTAGTAAGATCCTCTTCACCTTCTTCACTTGCAAGGTCTTATTCCATTTCATCTTCTTCGCTGAGTGAAAGCTCTCAAGCCAGTAACTTGGTGGATAAGAAGAAGAAGAAAAGGAAGAATAAGAAGAAGAAAAATAAGGAAGGGTCCAAACTTCCAACCACTGCCAGACATGTTGGAAAGAAACTAGTTACTATTAATCGTGTTGGGAGTGTTGATGATGCCCAGATCATCCAAACAAACCGTAAGCCCAAGTACCCTTGCAGGCTTTGTAAGGGTAGCCATGTTCTTAAGGATTTCCCTGGTCTTTCCAAGGTTATAGAGGCATGGTCTACACAACCTCGCCAACATGTTGTCAACCTCTGAACAACATGTTGATGACCTCCTGTCAACTAGTCAAGATACCATTGGGAAGAAGAAAAGTAGATTCAAGTTCCCATGTATGTTATGCAAAGGGATTCATCTAACTCACCTTTTCCCTCGTATGGATGAAGCCTCGAAATTAATAGAAGACATTACTGTTTCACAGCACCAACTTCCAGCTACTTATTGCAAGATTACTCTCAAACCATATGTATTTGATGGAATGATCAATCCAACCCCTTCATCAGTCAATTTGATTGATCATGTAGTCAATCTGGTCATGTCCTTAGTTGAACCAATTGACAAAGTGATCGATCCAATCCCATCCTCGGTCGATCCCACTCTCCTGTTAGAGAGTGAAACCCAAGTGGTCGATCCAATCCTATCCTTGGTTGATCCCACTCTCCCGTTAGAGAGTGAAACCCGATTAGTTGATCCCTTTTCACCCATCGACCGAATTCTCCCCTTGGAAAATGAAACCCAAGTGGTCGATCTGATCTCATCATCAGTCTATCCTACTCTCTCGCTAGAGAGTAAACCTGATACTGCCCATGTTTTTCTCATTGATATAGAATCTACCATGCCGAGGGGCATTCCTCCTTCTCCCGCGGAACCTCCTCCAAGTAATGAGGCCATCCCTTTTAATTGGGGTGTGCTAACTAGACCTCGTCTTCCCTCTCACATTCCTTTCCAGATTACAGTACAGGTTTGTGGTCGGGATGTTCCTTAGATGTTGATACATGAAGGTGCGTCCGTTAGTATTTTGTCCTCTATTGCTTGGCAAGCTTGGGGTTGTCCTCATCTTGCACTGGTTATGCAAAATCTATTAGCTTTTAACAGAATAACCAATCGACCTTTAGGGACCCTTCCTTTGTTTCCTGTAACTTTCGATGGGAAAACTGTATTTATTGATGTTATGGTAGTCCAAGGCACCTTGGATTTCACTTTACTCTTTGGGTGGGATTATGTCTATGCCATGAAAGCTATTGTGTCCACTCTTTTTCGTGTGATATCTTTCCCTCATGATGGAAGAATTGTGACTATTGATCAATTTTCATTCATTGATCTTGACTGGATGACCTCCCTAAATGTTTATTATATGTAGACGGTATCGCCCCTGACACAGGTCAATTATGTGGCATTGTCTCCCATACCTTCAACTACTGATAAAGGTGAGCCTCTTATTGTAAGCTTAGTCTCTTATGACTTAGATCTGGTAGTTGACATGGTGATCTCTTTGGTAGGGATATTGGAGCCTGACCTCCTTACCCCTATCACGATCCTCGACATGTGTTCCTTCCACAATGTGTTTCTTCTATCAAATGAAGATATCTTAGAGGCCATGACCGAGTTTTATCCCTTGACATGGTGTCCTTCCAGAGAACTATCCTCTTGGAAGTCATGATCAAGAAACCAACTTGAGCATGCTTTTCTGATTTCAAGCTCATTAAAAAATGAAACCATCCTTGAGCATGATTTTCTGATTTCAAGCTCGTTAAAAAATGAAACCAGTTAGAGGATAGTTTTTTTGTCTCCATGGAAACCTCGTTAAAAAATAAAATAGAGCTTATGAGCGTGGTTCTTGTTTTTGTTTCAAGTTCGTTAAAAAATGAAACAGATTGTTCCCCCTCTCAGTTTGAGTCAAGTCCTTCGTCTAGTATTTGAAGCTTCATTTCATTCTCCTTTGCAGTTGGATGAAATGAAGCTTGGGGGGAATTTGATTCCATCCTCTGGACTTCATGTTGAAGTTCAGTCGCTAGTTTCTTAAGATGGGGGCTAAGTACCAACCATCACTGTGTTATGTGTTGGGAAGTCACAAGCATAGTTTTCTTTGGTTCAAGCTTATGCAAAAATGAAATCACCTACCTCAAGCATAGTTTCCTCTGGTTCAAGCTTGTGTAAAAATGAAACCATGTCCAAGCATATTTTTTTTTAGTTTTAAGCTTGTGAAAAAATAAAATCTATCCCAAGCATAATTTTGTTTAGTTTTAATCTTGCGTAAAAATGAAAAAAATCCCAAGCTTAGTATTTGTTCTTTCTCATGCTCATAAATACATGAGAATAAGTTACTGAGCTTAGTCTTTGTTCTTTCTCGTGCTTGTAAATACGTGAGAATGTAACCTAGTAGAATTTTATCACTTTTTTGGACTCATAAAGGTTATACGAAAAAAGAACCCCCTGGAGTTCCCTTTAATCTCTTTTCAGACTCTCTAAACATGAAAAGATTGTCAAGCGACCTTGAATTTTCATGCTTGTAAAAGTATTTGAAGAAAATGTTTGATGGGTGGTAGGTTATCACTTTTTCGGTCTCATCCAACTAATTTACAAAAAAGGAACTGAGAGAGTTCTCTTTAAGTGTTTTCCAGAATCTCTAAATATGAAAAAACCCTAAGTTTTCTTTCTTTGGACTTGTAAAACAAACATTGAAAGGCCCATATGGGACCGAACCACTCCTTCTTAGGGTTCGTTAAACATACTTTGAAGGAATCATCCAAAGGATGAGCTTACATCAACAAGCATATGCTATCCTCCTCAAGCTTGCGTAAAAATAAAGAGGTACTCACCATAAATGGTGGGGGAAAGATTTTGAAAGAAATGTATATAAACCTGTATTCTATGGAAGAGTCACTTTTGAACATGACACCCTTTCACTTGCTTTGTGTCTAGGTTGGAAATTCTGCTTGTCTCTTGATCATAATCCTTTATAAGATTACAATTTTGGTCTGTGATCCTTGTTGTTGAGTCAGTGTTTGCAAGATAGTTGTTGTGTCGTCAATATGTTCAAAGATAATTTCAACTCGGAAAGCCCTATATTGCGTCAACCGTTTCTCTAGTCATTAATCCTTCTATTGCATTGGCCATCCCTGATTTAGTCCTGAGTCACTGGTTACTCTGATCTACTTCAAATCTTGTTGCATGTTTTGTGTCATTAATGAGGGATACATTAAGGGCCTCCTATGACGAGTCTTTTCCTGTCAACTTCAACTCATTATCCAGGAATTAGACTTAAAAACCAATTGGTACCTTGGAACTTACATGCCTCAATAGTAGGTTTCCTCACTTTCGACAGTGGGTTTTCATTATTGACCCTTGATCGGGAGATTCTGCCAAGTGTTTGACTTCAACTCATTAATTCACATTCGTTGGATTGTACTAGTGTACCCTGGGAGTCATTGACATTAATGGTTATTTCCCTCACACTTGTTAATAGTTCTCATCATTGATCGGTAATCAAGTGGTTTCTACCATGTTCGACTTCAGTACCTGTAATCACATGGCTAGATTTGTAGTATAGAGTGGTGGAGATGAAGACCCTGAATCTTTTTACATAGATTCAGGTTGTGTTGGAGTATATTCAATTTGTATTGTTGCATAGATCCGCATTGTATGTCTCATGGCTATGTTCAAATTTGAGTCTTTAACACATAGATACATAGTGTATTTTTGGTGGCTATGTTCAGATTTGATTCATAATGGCATGGATCCATAGTGTATGTTTGGTGGCCATGATCTGTCTTACTTGACAGGGATCTTTTCATGTTGGCATTTATGCTTTGAGTCATTAGTATTCTGAGTATGGGAATGTGTACCTCAGTGATGATATATTATTGTACTGTATTTCCTTGTTTGTTGACAGGTTTCTGACCGATGTGTTCCTTGTTCCCTACACACACTCAACAAAGTATTTCAGCTATCACTCTGTTCTAACTTAATACTTTGGGGGGATCTCTGTTACACATTATTTTTTGTTAAATTTGGCAGCATCGATAGTCATTCTCCAATGAGAGGCCATATGGGCCACCTTGAGGCTAGCCAGAGAGATTTGGAGAATCAACCAGTCTTGTGAGGTATTGAAAAAAGATAGGGGGAACGTACAACCTCTATGAGTCAAACCAAAAGTCAGGACAAACGAGATGCTATGTGAGTCTAATGCAAAATTCAGGGGGAATGTACAACCTCTGTGAGCATAGATAGTCTAGTGCAAAAGTCTGGGGGAACATACAACCTTTGTGAGAATAGACAGACTAGTGAAAAAGTTAGGGGGAACATACAACCTCTGTGAGCCTAGTCAAACCTAGTGAACCATGAGAAAAAGTCAAGGCATCTAGCAAAAGTTATGTTGAATATAAAATTCCTATGAGCTAGAAACAAACGATATTCCTAATATTTCAAATGATGTAATTGTATTGATCTAGTGCATTGGCACGTGTAAACATTATCCACCATGAGGAGAATTTCAAATTACCTTGCCAAGATTTGTAACTAAAGTCTTGAGTCTAGTTCTATGTTAGAACTAAAGTGTAATGTTGAGTTGCAACTAAATTCTTGAGTCTAGTTCTATTTTAGTAATGTTAAGTTGCAACTAAAGTCTTGAGTCTAGTTCTATTTTAGAACTAAAGTGTAATGTTGAGTTGCAACTAAAGTCTTGAGTCTAGTTCTACTTTAGAACTAAAGTGTAATGTTGAGATGAAATTAAAGTCTTAAGTCTAGTTCTAAGTTTGAACTAAAGCATGTCAATATCAAGTCTAGTTCTAAGTTCGAACTAAAGTGTAATGCTGAGTTGTAACAAATCTCAAGTCTAGTTATAAGTTCAAACTAAAGTGTAAAGATGAGTAACCAATCTCAAGTCTAGTTCTAAGTTCGAACTAAAGCATGAAGTTGAGTTATGTTTAATGCATGCAATAAGGTTACTATTTCGAGCTTCCCCTCTTCCCCTCTTCAACCTATAGAAGAAGAGGTCTAACCCTCTCTTCAATACAATTCTGCAACACAGTTTTCATGTGCAGGTTGAGGGTGAAGTAATAGAGGAGCACATCAATGATAAAGAGGCTACATATCAGAGGTGTATTTCAGTAAGGTCTTGTAAGTCTTTGTCAGGTCAGAGTCATCTTGGCAAGTTCTTTGAGAGAAGAACATTCATGGTGGATATTTGTAAGAGATCTTAAATTATTAATGCAATAAAGGAATATTGTTTGTTGGGGTTTTTCTCCCTGTACAGGGTTTCCCCAGGGTATATATGTTGTTGATATGCATGTTTACTTATCTACATAATTATTTCTATTCGATTATGATTTAGAATTGTTGAAGTAGATTAAGATTGAATCTAGTATTGAAGAAAATAAAAGAATTAATTCGCATAAGAAATCAAGCTCATAATTTAACATTTTCATCATCCCTATGACCATTAATGATGTAAACCTATGTGTTTCCTTTAGAGAGGTTAGTGGCCTGAATTCTTGAAGAAAGAAGGGAGAAGAACTTTTCCTGAGAAAAGAAGTTGTATTTTCCTTTGTAAAATCCCTATTAAGGAGGATTTTTGCAGGTTGCACTATGCACAGGTTGCGAAAATACCTGATTTCTGCAACTTGCTCTATAGATAGGTTGTGGAGTTTTTGCAGGTTTCTCTATAGCTAGGGTGTGGAAATTGTTGTGCGTGGGAAAAACGTGTGTCTTCTTGATGCTTCTAGAAGGAGAAGCTTCTATGGTGAGGTGGCATCTGAACGGTTTGGATCTTACTCACTTTCATGATTTAGTGGGATCATCCTAACCTCCTGATCTTATCCTCTTCATATTATAAAAGGAGAGGAGCTCTCATGGAGAAAGTTAGATTGGCTTGAGCTTGAGTTTTTTAGATTTGAAATTTGGCTTGATTAGAGTGGCTTTGGAATTTTCTTTGTCAAGATAGATTGTGAGTAGCTATCAGATCTACAGTATCAAAATCCGTAGATTAGAAGTGTGTGTGAAGAAAGGAACTGTTGGAAGTAATCTAACAACATCAAGGCATCTGGTTGTATCTTTCTTCCACATTATATAATATAGTGGCATGTTTCTTTCTCATAAAGTCATTCTCATTTTATTACATGACTCCTTGATCACATGTAGAAGCTTTCATTGAGTATACTATTGTTGCTTTCACTTTGGTTGGTTTGTGTCATTGTAGATCCAATATCACAAGAGCACCAGAGTGAAGTGAGGACAACAAAGATATAAGGAAGTGATATTCAAAGGTATGTCATTCATCTCTTGTTTGATAGTAAATTCGATGATTAGAGCTTAGGGAAAGTGCCATGTCTTGTCTTGTTTTGTTCTAGATCTAGGTGGATCTAGGGGGATTGATTTGTGTTCGCACTTGAGAATTAGCCCAATAACACTCTTCTAGAACTCTCTACAACTAGTGGGAGTAATGTTCTAACATGAGTGGGTTGAGTTTTTTTAAGGTAAACAGTCCTAACACAATGCAATCTCACCTCTTTTGGAATGAAATACTATTTTCTATAATTGTTTTAGCTAAAAGAAGGAATTAGAACACAAAATGATGATGAGGAATCCCCAAGGATTAGATGAATCAGTTGATCCATCCATCCAAGGCATGTTGTCGATGGGTACAGTATTTTTCAAGGCTTTAGATATTATACCTATGTATAATATTCTAGGTGACTATTCCATTGTGAAAAATCATACATATAGATATGTAGGTGAATGTTCAATAAAAAACATATATTTTACTATGAAAACATGTAACTTTTTGGCGAATATTATAAATTTAATCATATTCAAGTAAAAATTAGATGAATTTTTAACCAAATTAGTGAATTTGTTTTTTAGGAAATGGCAAAAAAATATCCAATTGGTGAATTTTTACCCCTAAAAAAATACCCTACTGATGGGGATGCCTTGGGTCATAAGTTCAAATATGGTAAAGTTCATCAAAGTTATTTGTTATTGTTGTGGTTAGTGGTTAAAATACCCTCCATTTCAAATATTTCGAGGAAGAGCGAGGATCTCGTGATATTTTTTGGTTAAAAAAATGATGATGAGGTGACAATGGCCCTTCGAGGAGTCTTACGGTTGTCTTTCACAAATTAGAGAAATTACAATGCAGTTGTACATAATATATGTGTGTGAACAATTTTTTTTTCCCCTTTTGGGCTCTCTCTCTCTCTCTCTCTCAATGATTTTGTTTGCAATAGCACTAGGATTTCAAGATACAACTTAAAAAATGTTGCAATTTTAAGCCCCCCAAAAGGGTAGGGTGTTACTAGTAGTACCTATTTTGGATTTTGGGGTTGAATTTAAGATTTTGGTTGCAAGGTTATTGATTATCAAGGTTATGGTTGCAAAAGGTGATAATTTTAACCCGAACATGGGTAAAACAATGACCAAATGTGAACTTAAAAAAATGAGAAATATGGAGGGTTCTTTTCAATTCAATAACTATGAAGAGGATTTCTCTTGCAAAACGTGAAAAAATGTTCCCAAACCATCATTGAATGTGGCAACATATCCAACTGGTTTGCTGGAAAAAAATGGAATATTTTGAACCTTAATAATGCTATTGAAACATAAGGAGGAGTGTGTGGAATTCATTAATGTGGGGATCGTGGGCATAGGTAGAGTTGGGAAAAAAATTCTAGCAAATGATTTTTCAACTCCAATGGGTTATATTACGATGGATCTTCTTTTTTACTATGCCAGGAGGTGCTCTACAACTTAATCTGATATAGATGTTGTCATGTATGTATGTGGATAACACTGACGTGTCAACTCGTAAAATAATAAAATAAATAACAACTAAATAAACAATGAACTACATGTTGGTTCCATTACAAGTGTGTTTTCCTTTTGTGTGTGTAATAGTATATTTATCCATTTATTCTTTACTCTGAGGAATAACAAACTAGGGAGGAGTGAACTCTCTTTGAATGTATTCTTTACATTTTATCTTTTGCATCAATAAATATCATTTTGTTATACATATTTGTTTGCATTTTCATATTAGATTTTTGTTGGATACACTGATGTTATTGGATAAATCTGTAGGTGCAGACACTAACTGATCTCCCTGGATCCACTTGGATCTAGAACAAAGCAAGATATAACATGACTCTTTCCCTAGATTTTGACCATTGAATTAAATAGGAGGCAAGAACAAATAACATACCTTATTATCGCTTCCTATGGTCTTTGTTGCTCCTTCTTCGCTCCAGTTCTCTCGTGCAGTCAAGACCAAGACAACACAAACCAACCAAAGTGAATAAAGCACAATCTATTCTACGACCAATCTATATATATGATCAAGGAATTATACAATAAAGTGGAAATAGCTTTATGGGAAAGGGACATATTACTGTATCATATTAATGGAAAGTAAAGATTACAACCTAAGCCTTGATGTTGCAAAATTCCTTTCGATGGCCCCTGGCTCTGACACACAACACAGACACTTTCTCACTTGAATAAGGAAGATCAAAACCCTTATGATATCCTTGTTGGAGTCTCTTAGCTTGTTGTTCAAGCTTTAATCCTTCACACAATTCTTTCATCAATTCTCCAATGAATATTGCTTAACCTTGCTTAACCTTTTCCATGAGAATTCCCTCAATATATAGGAGAGAATGGATTAGTTACTTGGATAAGAGTGATCCCAAAATATCAGGGAATCCAGTACTAGGATAACCATTCGAATGCCATCTCATCCTTCTAGAAGATTCCCTTCTAGAAGCAACAAGAATTCATCTTTTTCCTTCCTTTAGAAAGAGTTCGCACCCTAGAAGTTAAACACAGTGTGAAATTCTCACACCTTGGGTTAAGGCAGCCTGCGAGAATCATGCATTCTTGCAGCCAAATATACTAGCACCCTGCGAACGTCCTTCAAAAATGATATTTCTGGAAAGAGAAGAAAGTAACTTTTCTCAGGAGAAAGTTCTTATGAAGAGCCTGAGTACACCATCATCAATACATCATCATGATGACCAAAATCATGGGTAATAGAATGCCCCCCAAAGTATGAGGTTGGAACCAGTGACAGCCGATAGACTTTGTAAGCTGCATGTGTGTGTCGAGAACCAGGAGCACATATAATCGGAAACTTGCGGACAACCATGCATATGCAGAATATCGTATATATCAATTCTGAGGTAGGCATTCCCATAGTCATATCACAGGCTGATGACATTATAAAAATGGGTCATGGCCACCAATCATACACTATGGATCCATGCCATAAAAATATAACATAGCCACCGAAATACACTATGGATCTATGCGACAAATTTCAAATCAAGACGACATAGCCACGAGACATACACAGTGCATCTATGTGTCGCAAATTATACATACTCCATCACAACCTGGACAAAGAGATGATATCTAGGGTCTTCAATCTCGTCGCCCAAAAGTATGAATCCAACCATGTGATTACATGTGTTGAAGTCGAACATGGCAGAAACCACTTGATTACCGGTCATTGATGAAACCGTTAACAAGTGCGAGGGAAATCACCATTGATGTCAATGACTCCCAAGGTACCATAGTACAATCCATTGAGTGTGAATAAATGAATTGAAGTCGAACATCCGATGGAATCTTTCGATCAAGGGTCAATGATGTAACCCACTATCGGAAGCAAGGAAACCTGCCACTGAGGCATGCAAGCTCCAAGGTACTAAATAATTTCTAAGTCTTGATTCCAGATAATGAGCTGAAGTCGACGGAACAAAACTCATCACAGGAGGGCCTTGATGTATCCCCCATCAATGACATGAAATGAGTAACATATTTTGAAGGTGAAACAAAGTATGATGTGAATTGGACTGGACACCGGGAAGGCCGACATGGAGAGAATGGATAACTGCAGATGGCCGACTCAATATAGGTTTTAGATGGACTTCTCTTGAACATATGAATGACACGACCAATGATTTGGCAGCATTGACTCAAAGATGACATAGGGAATGACCTTGTAGAAAATCGAATGAGAGGCAAATGGATTTCCCAAACCAGCTTCAAATGACGAATAGGGGGTGTCATGTTCAAGAGTGACACTTACTGCCAATCAATACGAAGTTGAAAACATATCTCTTTCCCAAATTTTCCCCCACCATTTCTAGCGAGTACCTCTTTATTTTTATGCAAGCTTGAGGAGGATAACATATGCTTGTTGATGTAAGCTCATCCTTCTGATGAGTCCCTCGGAGTATGTTTAACGAACCCTAAGAAGGAGTGGTTCGGTCCCATCACGGGTATGGCAATGTTTGTTTAACGAGTCCAGAGCTAGAAAAATCGAAGGTTTTTCAGGATTATAGAGTTTGGAAAAACACTTAAAACAGAACTCTCTCATTTCCTTTTTCGTAAAATAGTCTGGATGAGACCAAAAAAGAGATAAATTATCACTCACCAGACACTTACTTCAAATACTTTATCAAGCGTGAAATTAGCAAGGTCGCTCAAGGATCTTTTCATGTTTATAGAGTCTGAAAAGAGCTTAAAGAGGACTCCAGGGGGGTTCCTTTTTCGTATAACCTTGTTGAGCCCGAAAAAATGATAAAAGTATGCTCGATCACGTTCTCATGTATTTACAAGTGCAAGAACGGACAAAAATGACGCTCGAGGTTTTATGTAAAAACCATAAAAAACAATAAAAAACACGCGATAACAAAGAAAAACATGTCCGTAAACATGTATTTAATCATCAAAATCATCACGCCTGCAAGAATTACACTCAACATGACATTAGGAATTAGGGTTTAATCGATAAATAATCATAAAAAACCAAAATGATATAGTAAAAGTAAATAAAAGGAGTAAATACTCTTTTTACCACACCATTTTTACATTTCCACTATTGAGCTCAAAAAACCACTCTTTTACCCTCCAAGTTTGGCGTTAGATTGCGGGAGCTATGAGAGACCATTCAGCGAGCCATCTGCGACAGTTAGGTAAGATCTTTGACGTTAACACTTTCATGGTTTAAATTTGTAATTTCATTGGTTAAATTTTCATTTTTAAGTTGATTTTCCAAGCCCTACATGCGCGCTGCCATTCTTGTAGGCAGGCTATACGGGGCATGCGAGAATGAGGTGTTCTCGCAGGTGAGCCTAAGGCCACCTGCGATTTTCTCGCACTGTGCACATAGAGCACCTGCGAGAACCACAAAGCCCATTTTTTTTTTTAATTTTTACCCAATGAAAAAGATTCAAAGCATGAAAAAAGTTATTAATCCTCTTATTGTGTTCCTTATGCAAATAATTGGCCATTAACATGGTGCTAGAGTGGCGTGAAAGGGAACATGAAGAGGACAATGCAATGGCCAAAAATCATCCACCTACCATAGCTTCTTTGAGAGACTGTGGGATCTTGAAGTACTTTCGCATCCGAGGCATGAGGGCCCGAGTCAGACTATTAAAATACCTAGTGCGTATGTGGGACCCTGATCAGCAGGTGTTTTAGGTGGGGGTCCACACACTGTCCTTAGACATTGAGGACATTTAATTTTTGACCGGATTGTCCTGATGGGGATACTATGTGAGCCTGACTGGTAGTAGAGGTGGTGGGATACAGATGAGTGAGTATTATTGTATACACTGCGTTCCCGAGGATGAGAGAAAGAAAGGAAAAGTAGCAATTTGGGGGGTACGAGATTTGACCCTCCGTACTATCCTATTCACTATAGCTCGGATGGCTAGGAGTTCTGCTCCTCAAATGGCATTACAAAGTTACTTCCATTATGCTATTGAGTGTATCGAGCCTCGAGTGTTGAACTGGGCAGATGCTGTGCTGTGCAGTATAAAAAAGAAATTGACTAAGTGCAGACGCAGCAACCTGAAGCAATTCGGGTATGGATCTTTGTTGGTATCCTTCTTCCTTGAGAAGTTCCCATTACTGAGGCTACAGGTGGAGTGGAATTTACCGGCTCCCAGGGATTCGTGGATGCTAAGATGGTGTCGGCTCATGGCCCGGCACGTAGCAGGACCAATCATCAAATATGATGATACTTTCTTTGAATGGCTTCAACCACAGATGTTGATGGTTGATGACTACACTTATGTTGGGCTAGATTTCCGAGGAGATTCGGATTTGGTATTACTAGAGGATGCTCAGTGGGGGGACCTTGGTAAGAATTATACACATTTTCTCTTTTTAAATGTTTTTGAATTTTTTTTATCATATTCAAATGTTTTTGTTTTATATGTTCGTCCGAAGACTAATACAAAATCGTTTGTTGATAACACGAATGTTGGACCTTACAGATCTCCTAACACTTCTCCCATCCATCGACAAGGAGAGGTAGCGGCAGCACCATAGTGTTGGGTATGTGTTATATTCTTTGCACGAGCAATAGTGTTTGAGCGCCTGTGCCGGGTGCACAGGGGGGCGGAGCCCCCCGCGCGGGGGTTCGGGGGCAGCTCCCCCGAATTTTTTTTTTCGGGCCGACATATTTTCGCCAGGCCGAGCCGACATATTTTCACCGGGCCGACATATTTCTGGGACGACATATTTCCGGGACGACATATTACCGGGACCACATGATATTAGGTGGTTTTTCGGCACATGGTTTTTTGCCGATGGTTTTCTATTTCCGGTTAAGGAATTAGGGTTTTGGGCTAATCCATGTCATTGGGTTAGGGTTTTGGATGCCGCTGGCTCCTATATGTATATTGTATTGTAAACAATGTAACAAAATGTATGAATATAATATATGTTGGTTTTCCCGGTTTGGGTTTCCAGGTGAAAAATCTTTGTGTAATGTTTGTATTTGCCATTGTATCTTTTCTGTTCTTTTCTAAATATCGGTTTGCAGTAGCTATTGTACAAGGTTAGAATTTACACATAGTATGCTGAGGATTATCAAGTGGTGGAATAGAATCTAGAGGGCCTGACTGCAGACATTCCAGACATGACTTTGGAAGAGTTTCCACGACGTGATCATCGTCATACTGTAGGGGTATCAGCATCTATGAGTCAACTGCTCCATAGGGTTGCTAGGGCAGTCATGTGTTATCATGAACGTCATCCATGACATCACTTTGTAGAAGCTATGAGCTTAAAATTTTGACATTTTGGTCTTCGGACAAACTTTTTGTAAAAAACTCTTTTGATCGTTATATATACAGACAGTTTCTACTGGTTTACTTTATATTGTATGAATTTCGATGTGTTTTATTTATAAATGATTCAAATGTCTGTCCAATACATAATTATCCAATGCATCTGTTAATGTATTTAGACATCTAGGAATATGTTGATATTCAATGTGATCAAAATAACGTTCCAAGAGGCGAATTCACAAATACACCCGTAACAAAGTAGGACTTCAAATAGAGTAGATATTACTTAACTGTAGTACTATAAGCTGCGAGTCAAGTCGCACAACCAAATGATGAATTCCGAGCGAGATAGCATCAACCAATAATTCAATAACGGCGCTATACTCTGCAATGTTGTTGGTCATATGACCGAGGCACACACCTCGTAAAGATACAAGTTGACGCAGGGACGCGCCACCCAGGCACGTCCACTCATAGGATATTCTTCTTCTTCTCGGCCCGAAGAAATTCCAGGCTCTTCTATTTGTTATCGGGAAATATCTACCCACAGATTCTTTCGTGCGACTTCCCTCCTTCTACTTATCGGGAAGTCGAAACTCACGACTTCGCGAGTCCAAAGGCTAGTGGTCGGGTGTGAATCTTGCGAGTCCCCGAGCGCCGATATGAGTCACTACTGACCTCACCCTTCTCCTATCATGACTTATCCTATCTCGACTTTGTGACTCGCTATATCAAGCACTTGGTTTTCCAACTCCCAATAACCGATGCGCTGAGATGCTGATGTGCACGTGAATTGACTTTTCAACGGTCCCTTATCTCATGGGGCTTCAGACTTCGCGAGATCGCGAATCCTAACGTCAATATTTGGGGACTTCTCGTAGCGAGATCCCGATGACTTATGCCATCTTTCCTCCACTCGCCGATTTTGCTATGGCCCACACTGTCCTCCAATGGTCGAAATATCGCTTATCGCAATATCGCGATCCCCATGGCCAAATCCTCAAGTCCTTTCTCGCGAGACTCAGATACATGATCCCACGTGCAGATCCAATGGTTCTCCTATGGCCCAGATCCAACGGCTATTATTCTTCTCGCTCCTTGCATCTTCGTGACTTTGAGTACCCAATACTTGGGCTCTCGCCCTGCGAACTCCCGAGTTCGCGAGATCTCTCGATCTCTGCCACCTGTCTTCCTTTGATGGATGGCTCCTATTCCTCTCGCCACTTCTTCACTTCGTGCCCTCACGCTTTGCAACTTTTAACACCAAATCCTCAGCCTTTCCACCCATGAGATCCCAACATGCGATGTGCCACCTGTCCGCTTAACGACTCTTGTGGCCCCACACTGTTCTCATGGTCGCCGAGATATCACGTATCGTAATATCGCGATTCTCTTTACCAAACTTTGGACACTTTTCTCACGAGGTCCTGATAGGCGATCTCATGAATAATCCAATGGCCCTGACCGACTTGGATCTATGATGTTGCCTCTCCTAAGCTTTGAATCCTTTCCGCACTTGCGTTGTAACTACCTCGCGCCTCTACAAGATCTAACGGCTCTCGAAAATTCGTGAAATCTCCTCCAAAGATTTCATCCGTCCGTTCTCCTTTTGATGATTCTGCGAAATGAATAAGTGCCTCTCCACGAGACTCATTCACCGCTTCGCCAATCTGCGACACTTCTCCCTGACTTTCCGCGGAAGTTTCTCTACACTCACCCCTCAGTGAATTCAAAGGTATATTCCTCCTAAGCTTTCTCACGACCTTCAAGTTCTCCAAGCAAATCCTTGCACGCACTCCTTGCAGCAAATCTTTAATGACGTCTCGGTGTTGAATTCTTTTGACTATGTGCACCCCTGCAGCAGCAGTCTTCGGATACTCTGCTCAGAATCACAAATCTGAGACTTAGCTCGGCCTGCGCACTCCTTGCACGGCTCGTATAACCCGATTTCACCCCTGGTTGTATGAGAACAAGAGTTAACTCTCTGAGCCTTCTGTCAACGCACTCCTTGCGGACGACTTCAACTGCACTCCTTGCAGGAATCCTTGCTCAAGTAGAGAAACAATTGAAACTCATTCACTCTTCCTTTCAGACTTCTGTTTAAACCATGAAATCATATGCACAGCATCTCAAAACAATACATAATAGAAAACAAATGTTCATGAGCATATTATCAACACACACACACAGAGAACACAAAACCATGAGTCTGAATCAATTCCTTCTATTAATTCCAGATATGTACATGGATGTCTTCTACAACCCTCTGCTATTCTCCTATGCTCTTCCTACTCTGAATTATGCTGGCTAATGTTACAATGTGAAATGAGGGTGTCTATATCCGTTTTCCCTCCCGCGCTCTAAAAATGTCTAATCTAAGAATTCAATTCTACCTACTTACAACCACTACTATAAATGCCTCTGTCTATCTCAGACGAGAGCATATGGCTCGAGGTCTGATTACATTTTACCAAGGCGCCTTCCTTAAATGATCTCATTTATGTTCAACGCATCAGCTTCAAGGGAAAATTTTAAAAAATTGGCGTTGGCGTGTGCCCAACTATCCTTCATCTTTTGTGCTGGCTCGCTTGTCTCGGGAGATGCTCCTGCATCATATTCCCTCACTTGAAAATTTGCATGTGCTCCTGTCCATGAGCTCCTGCACGGTATGCCCATGCTTCCGTATCTCTGCTTCAGTCTCCCAGCTGGCATCTTCAACTGGATGACCATTCCACTTGACCAAATATCCGAAATATTCTTTCCTTCTCGTTTTCTTACCCACTCGTTTATTCAGTATCTGTTCCATCTGTGGCTTCTCTGCAACTGGCATCTACTTCTACCACTGGACCTCTGGTTGATCATCACTTTTTGCTCCTGCTTAATCAGCTTTATATGGATATAAATCTGAAACATTAAATGTCGGAGATATTCCAATCCCATCCGGTAACTCAATTTCATAAGCATTCTGTCCCATTTTCTTCAAGACCTTGCATGGCCCAATTTTCTTCATTTTTAATTTATTATATGTTCCCCTCGGGAACCTTTCTTTCCTCAAATGCACCAGAACTAGATCACCAACTTTAAACTGAAGTTGTCTTATATGTTGATCTGCTCTGTGCTTGTACTCCTGGCTTGATTTCAACAGTTGCTCCTTCACCCTGGTGTGAAGTTCTTTCATCGCTTTAGCGAATTCTTCTACACTAGCGCTGCCAGTCGCAGTCTGTTCTAAATCCCTCAATTCAGAAACTCCTCTCGGCTGCATTCCATATACAATCTGAAATGGACTTCGGCATGTGCTCCTATTCACTAAATCATTGTATGCGAACTCTTCTTGCGCCAATATGCTATCCCAGCTGCTATGGTGCTCTGTCACCAAGCTCCTCAACAAGTCTCCCAAACTTCTATTGACCACTTCTGTTTGTCCATCCGTTTGAGGATGATAAACATAACTAAACATCAAATTAGTTCCTAGATTGTTCCATAATGTCCTCCAGAAATTCCCTATGAATTTTGTGTCTCTGTCTGAAACTATGCTGTTCGGCAATCCATGAAGTCGAACGACCTCCTTGAAGAACAGATTTTCGATGTGAGTTGCATCACTGGTCTTCTAGCATGGGATAAAATGTGCCATCTTGTAAAACCTATCCACTACCACAAAGATGAAATCAACACCTCTTTGGGTCCTTGGAAATCCCAATACCAAATCCATGCTAATTTCATCCCACGGCTTGTCTGGTATGGGCAATGGTTGATAAAATCCTGCATTCTGCTTTCTTCCCTTTGAATGCTGGCAAATCCTGCACCTGTCTACAAACCTATTGACCTCTGACCACATCCCTAGGAAAAAGTATGACTCGCTCATCTTTGCAAATGTCTTATCATGGCCAAAGTGTCCAGCCAACCCTCCACTGTGTTTTTCTTTCAACAAGTTCTCCCTCATGGAGCAATTTGGAATACACAGTTGATTGCCTTTGAACAACAATCCATCCTGGATCACGTACTCTATCCACTGACTTCTGTCTCTGAGAACTGGATTCTCAGCTGCTTCATAAGCTTCCTTAAAGTTTGAATCATCTGCATACATGTCCTTAAGATCATCAAAGCCTAATGTCTGGACTTTGAATTCCTTAGCCACTTTGTTAGCAGTACCCGAAATATGTTTAATTACAAATGTAAAATTCTGCATGTATTCTACCCATTTAACATGCCTCTGATTCAACTTTTCCCGTTGAGTCACAAATTGTAATGCATGGTTATCACTATATAAAACAAATTCCTTTGGAATCAAATAGTGCCTCCATTTCTTTAATGCCTGTATGATGGCATAAAATTCTTTATCATACATGGAGTAGTTTTCTTTTGCCTCATTCAGCTTCTCGCTGAAATATGCAATCGACCTGTCTTCCTGGCTCAAGACCGCTCCTATGGCAAACCCGCTTGCATCACATTTTACCTTAAATGTTTTCTGAAAATCTAGCAACACCAACACCAGTTGTTCTGTAATCTTTCATTTTAATAAATTGAAACTCTTTTCAGCCTCTTCCATCTAGTGAAAAGATTTATGTCTTTTCTTCACTGTGTCCATCATTGCTGCACTAATCCCACTGAAATTTCTAATGAATTTTCGGTAGAAACTAGCCAGTCCATGAAAACTTCTCACCTCAAATATGTTCCTCGGTGATGGCCAATTCTTGATTACCTCCACCTTATCTGGATCCATCCTCAATTCATTTGCAGATATAACAAACCCCAAATAAATGAGTTCTGTCTTCATGAATGAGGGCTTCTTCATGTTTATCAGCAGCTTCTCTTGCTGTAATCTCTTCATCACAATAGCCAAATGCTTCAAATGCTCAGCCTTCGTCTTGCTGAAAATCAATATGTCATCCAGATACACGATGACAAATTTCTCGATGAACTCCTTTAGGACTTCATTCATCAACCTCATAAAGGTACTTGGTGCATTCGTCAAGACAAATGGAATGACAAGCCATTCATACAAACCTTCGTTTGTTTTGAATGTTGTTTTCCATTCGTCACCTTCTCTCATACGAATCTAATGATATCCACTCTTCAAATCTATCTTTGAAAAAAAAAATTCTCCACTTAAGCAGTCCATCAGATCATCCATCCTTGGCAATGGGAATCTATACCTGATAGTTATCTTATTAATGGCTCTTGAATCAGTGCACATCCTCCAGCCTCCGTCTTTCTTCGGACTGAGTACTGTCAGAACAGAACACGGACTCAAGCTTTCTCTGACCAATCCCTTGTCCAACAACTCCTGGACCTGCTTCTTGACCTCCTCATTCTCCTGTGGTGTCAATTTGTACGTGGATTTGTTTGGTAAACTAGCTCCTAGTATGAGATCAATGTGATGGCTCACACTTCTCATTGGTGGAAACGAATGAGGTAATTCATCCACTACAATATCAGCGAACTCTTCCAGCAGTTCCTGAACTTCTTCTGGCAATTCATCCACCCTTGTACTAGTCAGAACAATTGTCAGTTTTCTGACCACAAAGAATTGTAGATCCTCCTTCTTAACTTCTGTAAGAAGTTCCTTCCCACTCATGAGAAGTATTGTGTTTTTTGCCTCCGGCTTCACCTCTTTATCTTCAATTGGATACAACATATGAGTTCTCCCATTCCTCTCCAAGGTATATGTATTCATCCTCCCATCATGAATTACATTCCTATCATATTGCCATGGTCTGCCCAGCAATAAATGACAGACATCCATAGGAATAACATCACATAAAATCTTATCGTTATATCCTCCTATCTTAATGTCAACTAAGCACTGTTTAGTGACATTTACCTGATGTCCCTTCTGTAGCCATGAAACTTTTTATGGACTCGGGTGATCAACTATCTCCAGCTCCAACTTCTCTACCATCTCGGTTGAAACGAAATTATCGGTGCTTCCACTGTCCACGATGACCTTGCACACTCTATCCTTGGTCTTGCAAGCAGTCCTAAAAAGACTATTCCTCTGCACTGAATTCTCCATTTCTTTCTCTGGCATCAAAAGGACCTTCCGCATCACCAACGATCTTCCACCTTCAGCGTACTCTGCCTCAACATCTCGCCTCTGTGCCTCGGCGATGTGAGTCTCTCCAGTTTCTTTCTTTTTCTCTGGACACTCGAATGACTTGTGCCCATTTTTTCCACATGTGAAGCATGTGATTACTCCACCTCTTCCTCTTCCTCTACCTCTGGTACGAGGAAACCTATTATTATCAGCATATCCTCCTCTTTGCTCAGTATGTTGTTCTCTTTGCTCAGCATATCGCCCTCACCGTGAACTTCCACCTCTCTCTGTCTGAGTCTGAGGTTTCTTCCAGTCATCCTTGGGCTTCTGGTATTTATCTTGGGCAACCGATTTGCCTTTGGGCTGACTCCTACCTCTACCTCGTTGACCTTGCTTACAGCTTAGCTTCTCTTCAGCTTTCAAATCCATTTGATAGGCATCCTCCACCGTTCGGATGGTTGCCATATTTATTTCATCCTGAATTTCATCCCTCAGGCCATTCATATACCTAGCCACCTTTTCATCATTTCTTTCGCGATGACCTACTCTGATATTCAACCTGTAAAATTTCTCAATATACTCCTTCACTGTCATCATCTTCCATCTCAGGTTTTGCATCCTCCTGAACAGAGAAATTTGATAATCCCTGGGAATGAATTTTTCCCTCATCTTTGCAATCATCCTGTCCCAGCTTTTAATTTTCTACTTTCCTTGGCAACGCCTGTAAGCTTGTAGTTCATCCCACCACAAGGCTACATGTCCTTTTAATCTCGTGATGGCATGTCTGACCTTATTATCCTCTTTGATATCTTCATAATCGAAGTAAGTTTCTAGAGCTCTAATCCAATCTAGCAGCTCTTCCGCATCCAGATTTCCCTCATAAACTAGAATGTCCATCTTTACCTTTGTACTCATTCTTGAAACAGCTTTAAGTAAACGTTCACTCGCTGCATCTTTCACTGGGATTTCTTCTCCTCCGTGTCCAACATCCTCTTCATCTTCGGATTCACTGGTATCTTCTACATTATCTTTGTGACTTTGTGATGTCTCCATGTCCTCCATTCTGGCACGAAGATTTTGTATTTCTCTCTCCATGTCTAGATTTTTCCCTTGCCTACCTCTTTCTCTAGACAATTCCCTTTCCTTCTCTGGATCGGGTGATTGTCTACCCCTTCTCCTTGGCGGCATGGTGAACTCTCTTGGTCCTCTGCTACATAAATCAAAGAAGATTTTCTAAGCTTTGATACCACTTGACGTAGGGACGCGCCACCCAGGCACGTCCGCTCACAAGATCTTCTTCTTCTTCTCGGCCCGAAGAACTTCCAGGCTCTTCTATTCCCTATCAGGAAATATCTACCCATAGATTCTTTCACACGACTTCCCTCCTTCTACTTATTGGGAAGTCGGAACTCGCGACTTCGCGAGTCCAAAGGCTAGTGGTCGGGTGTGAATCTTGCAAGTCCCCGAGCGCCGATATGAATCACTGCTGACCTCACCCTTCTCCTATCGCGACTTATCCTATCGTGACTTCGTGACTCGCTATATCAAGCACTTGGTTTTCCAACTCCCAATAACCAATGCGCCGAGATGCCGATGCGCACGTGAATTGACTTTTCAATAGTCCCTTATCTTGCGGGGCTTCAGACTTTACGAGATCGCGAATCCTAACGTCGATATTTGGGGACTTCTCGCGACGAGATCCCGATGACTTATGCCATCTGTCCTCCACTCGCCGACTTCGCTATGGCCCACACTATCCTCCAACAGTTGGAATATCTCTTATCACAATATCGTGATCCCCGTGGCCAAATCCTCGAGTCCTTTCTTGCGAGACCCCAATACACGATCCCACATGCAGATCTGACGGTTCTCCTACGGCCCGGATCCAATGACTATTCTTCTTCTCACTCCTCGCATCTTTGTGAATTTGAGTACCCAATACTTGGGCTCTCACCCTATGAACTCCTGAGTTCACGAGATCTCTCGATCTCTGCCACCTGTCCTCCTCAGATGGACAACTCCTAGTCCTCTCGCCACTTTACCACTTCGTGCCCTCGCGCTTCACGACTTTTAACACCAAATCCTCAACCTTTCGACCCACGAGATCTCGACATGCGATGTGCCACCTGTCCGCTTACCGACTCCTATGGCCTCACACCGTTCTCATGGTCATCGAGATATCGCGTATCGTAATATCGTGATTCTCTTTACCAAACTTTGGACACTTTTCTCACGAGGTCTCGATAGGTGATCTTGTGAATAATCCAACGGCCCTGACCGACTTGGATCAATGGTGCTGCCCCTCCTGAGCTTTGAATCCTTTCCACACTTGCGTTGTAATTGCCTTGCGCCTCTAGAAGATCTAATGGCTCTCGGAACTTCATGAAATCTCCTCCAAAGATTTCATTCGTCCATTCTCCTTTTGATGATTCTGCGAAATGAATAAGTGCCTCTCCACGAGACTCATTCACCGCTTCACCAATATGTGATGCTTCTCCCCGACTTTCCACAGCATTTTCTCTGCACTCACCCCTCAGTGAATTCAAAGGTCTATTCCTCCTGAGCTTTCTCATGACCTTCAAGTTCTCCAAGCAACTCCTTGTGCGCACTCCTTGCAGCAAATCTTTAATGACGTCTCGGTGTTGAAGTCTTTTGACTGTGCACACCCCTGCAGCAGCAGTCTTCGGTACTCTTCTCAGAATCGCAACTCTGAGACTTATCTCGACCTGTGCACTCCTTGCACGGCTCGTATAACCCAATTTCACCCTTGGTTGTACGAGAACAAGAGTTAACTCTCTGAGCCTTCTGTCAACGCACTCCTTGCGGACAACTTCAACAGCACTCCTTGCAGGAATCCTTGCTCAAGTAGAGAAACAATTGAAACTCATTCACTCTTCCTTTCAGACTTCTATTTAAACCATGAAATCATATGCACAGAATCTCAAAACAATACATAACAAAAAACAAATGTTCATGAGCATATTATCAACACACACACACACAGAACACAAAACCATGAGTCTAAATCAATTCCTTATATTAATTCCAGATCTGTACATGGATTTCTTCTACAACCCTCTGCTATTCTCCTATGCTCTTCCTACTCTGAATTATGTTCGCTAATGTTACAATGTGAAATGAGGGTGTCTATATCCGTTTTCCCTCCTGCGCTCTAAAACTGTCTAATCTAAGAATTCAATTCTACCTACTTACAACCACTACTATAAATGCCTCTGTCTATCTCAGACGAGAGCATATGGATCGAGTTCTAATTACATTTTACCAAGGCACCTTCCTTAAATGATCTCATTTATGTTCAGCACATCAACTTCAAGGGAAAATTTTAAAAAATTGGCGCTGGTGTGTGCCCAACTATCCTTCATCTTTTGTGCTGGCTCGCTTGTCTTGGGAGATGCTCCTACATCACAAGTTCATTTTTTGGGGTATAGATTTCCCACGCAGCGGAAGCAAGGTTCCGAGTACTACGACTATCACCATCAACGAAGCCAATATAGGGTAGTGAAGACTTCGACATCTGAAAATAAAAAACAACATCACATAAGGGCAGAGACCACATAACAACAAAAGAAAGCTATAGTAACACACACAAAGTATGATACATTAAAATACAAGTACTTGTGCACATATGATTTATGCATAGTACTTCTTCAAGTACAACCCATTCCTGGGTTCACTAAAAGGGATACCATTGTAATCTACCAACTCATATGCTCCTTTTTCCAAAACTCGGCGAAAGATATAAGAACCTCGCCACATAGGTTCAAATTTACCAACTCCTAACACATCTTGATCATGTTCATAGAGAAGAACAAGATCACCTTCAGAGAAAATGTGAGGCTTGACATGCTTGTCATATTGGGCCTTGACACGTTTTTTCTGGGCTTCTATTACTAGAGTGGCGTCACGTCGAGTTTCATCTAATCGCATAAGATACAATAGACATTCTTCTTTAGTAGAAGTGTTGGGTAGGAGTTCAACAACTAGCTTCATAGAGGGTATCTCGCATTCTATAGGAAGAATGGCTTCCACACCATAGACTAACCGAAAAGGCGTAAACCAAGTAGTGGACTTGACAGATGTTCGGTATGCCCACAATGCTGAAAACAACATTGTGTGCCAACTTGTTTTATGAATTCCTATCATCCGTCGAAGCATAGTTATGAGAACTTTGTTTATTGCTTTGACCTAGCCGTTAGCCTGTGGATAATAGGGCGTTAAGTTATCATGACGAAGACCCAACTTCTCAATAAGTTTGGACATCATAAAATTCCTAAAGTGGCTACCGTGATCAGTGATGATAGCTTGGGGAACACCAAAACGAGCTATGACGTGATTAAAAAGAAACAAAGCTGCGGTCTTTCTAGTATTGTTGAATGTCGGCATCGCCTCGACCCACTTCGTAAAGTAATCAACGGCTATAATGATGTAACCATGCCCCCCAACCGAGTGAGGGTGACATGTCATGAAATCGATGCCCCATTTTTTAAAGGGACCAACTGAGACCACAGGATGAAGAGGAGTAGGATGTGACCGAGTTTTCTGATTGTAGGTCTGGCAGGCATGGCATTTCTGAACGACAGTAATGCAGTCATTAAACAAAGAAGGAAAAAAATACCCTGTGCGTAAGATCTTATGGGTAGTAGCATACCCAGACATATGACCACCACATGCTCCGGAATGGAAGTCATTCAGAGCTTTCTCAGCTTCATCGAATGTTAGACAACATCGAAAAATAGAGTCAATTCCCCGACAGTAAAGAGTATCCCTGAGGATAATGTATTGACGAGCTTTATAGCGTATGCACCGTTGTTCAGTACTAGAGAAAGCAGGCCAGAAAGTATGAGTTTGGAGATATATAATGATATCTCCATACCAAAGATCGTTAGTGCTAATAAGGAAAAGAGATTCATCCAGTAATGAATCAACTACTACATTTTCAGTTGCAGAATGAGGAAAATCGCATATCAACTCAGCAAAAACTAAGGATTTCTTGGACTTGGCTTGGTTGAATTCCAAGTCAAACTCTTGGAATATCACAATCCATTTGGAGTATTTTCCCCCTAGAAAATGACGTGTCAAAATATGTTGCATAAGGTTACAATGAGAAATCATCGTAGTCTTGCGTGAGAGGATATAATGCCGGAAGCATTGGACGGCTTGAACGACAGCCAAGGCCAGTTTTTTGACATGTTGATACTTGATTTCAGTGGGTGTGAGACTTTGACTCAAGGAAGAAACAACATGTTCATTGTGTGCATCATCCTCTTGGACGAGAACCATGCCAATAGTGTACTCCGAGGTAATAAGATAAAGGAAATAATCGCGACTGTAATCAGGAGGAAAGAGAAGTGGAGCTCGCGTGAGGGACAACTTCAAAGCTTCAAAAGCATTGTTGGCAATGGTATCCCAGATGAACTCTGAATATTTATTTAGCAGTCACCTAAAACCACGAGTGATCTCGACATAATTAGGGATAAAACGATGAAGAAAGTTTGCTTTCCCCTGCAAACTTTGCAACTGGCGCAGTGTAGAAGGAGGAGGGAGATTAAGGATCACCTCAACCTTAATAGGATCCACCTGGATCCCTTGACGTGAAACGATAAAACCTAGAAGACGGTCAGATTCTACGCAAAAAATGCACTTATGAGGATTTAAACGTATACGATAGAATCGATAGTGAACGAAAATGTCTCGGAGGTGGGTAGGGTGATCAACTCTGCGCAGAGAATGAGCAGGTAAATCGTCCAAATAGGGTTGAATGATGTGCTTGATATCATGAAAAGCATAAGACATAGCACGTTGAAATGTCGCGCCAGCGTTCTTGAGACCAAAAGGGAGTTTCCGATAGGCAAAAGTACCCCATGGACAAATAAAAGTAGTCTTATGTTGATCCTCAGGAGCAATGTTAATTTGATTATAGTCGGAGAAACCATCCATGAGGGAGAAGATTTCACTTCTGGTGTATTCATCAACAATCTGATCGACGAAGGGGGTAGGAAAGTTGTCCTTGGGACAAGCTTTGTTAATATCCCTATAATCAACACATACACGAATACTGCCACCTTTCTTGTCAATCGGGATAGGATTAGAAACCCATTCTGGAAGAGCCACCGGATAAATAAAGCCGACTTTTAGAAGTTTCTCAACTTCAAGCTTGATAGCAGCCGCTTTACGTGGGTGAACTGGAAAAAGGTGTTGCCGGACAGGTTTAGCGTCGGGGTATGTCTTTATCTCATGTACAACAATTGTAGGGTCGACACCTGGCATCTCTTCGTATCTCCAAGCAAATATGTCACGAAATTATTTGAATAGAGATGTATAGGTGATGATTTCGTCGGAAGAACACGAAGCTCCAATATGGACATTTTCGACAATCCCAGGTTTTATGGATATGTCAATGGGAATCATGGGCGAGATATTACTTAAGTTCCCTTTAGTAAACACATTGTGTGTAGTCGCAGGAACCGTCGAGATGAAAACAACGGTCAACGGAGTCGAAATCCATTGGTAGTTCTCAAGAGTGTGTTTTTTCAGAAAAAAGGATGGAACGATGATGCCCATCGTCCCAAGGGGTGTCCTCCATGATGAACATGATCATCTCGTCAGTAGGAAAAATAACACGAAAAGGATTTAGAGACAACTCATCAAGAGAGGGGGTAGAAGATGTTGTCGATTGAATGGCCTGATAGGTGGATTCAACCGGACTTAACGACATTGCGTCACCGAGACGAAGATGATCTCCAGGGTTAGGGAAAATCCAAGGGTCGTGAGATGTAGGAAGTTCGTGAGGCACGGTGGATATCATGTTGATAGAAGCAACTGACGAGCGTGGATCATTGGGTGGTGGAATGGGAAAATTACCCATTAATGAAGAGTCCTTTAAAAGTCCTACACTGACATTCTCATAACCCGGTGGGATTTTAGCAATAAACGGTGCGTTGCCAGTATGGGTATCAGAATTGAAGAAGGCAAGTTGGTCAATGGTAACAACCTTTCCTTGATGAGGGAAATGTACTACATGGAAAAGTGTTGACACAACGGTGTGCATGGAATCGATCCAGCTGTGGCCAAGTAGAAGATTATAATCAAGGGGAGCGTCAAAGACTTCCACTTCAACTTGGACCATTTTACCTTCTAACATGATGGGCAACGAAGGAAGAACATTGTAAGGCTTAAAACTAGAGCCATTGAAGGCTTTAAGAGTGTTCTAGGATTCACTCAAAGGAGGAGAGCCAATGGCTTTCCAACAAGCAAGAGACATAACACAAGTCGAGGCACCCTCGTCGATAACAGTTCGACAAATGTTTTTGTCGGAGACAACCACTTGGATTTGAAACGCAAGTTGAGGGGGTAACCTTGGAATGTGATCTTCAAGTCAAAGACTATTAAATTCATATCAGTCGGTTCAATTCCACCTATATCCTTCAACAGTGCCTTGCGTTGTGCAGGACAAGACTGAAGGACTTCAAGGGATGACATCGCTGAAGGTGCCTGGGCCAGATCTTCAACAATGCTGTAGTTCTGGGCCACACGAGCATGAGGATTGAAAGCCAATTTCTGTACAACACCCTTTGGGGGGGGTCATAGAACTGTGTCGAGGCTTAGTCATTCAAGATAAAGAGGAGCGTTAGTAGGTGGAGTTGCAGGAGAAGGTTGTACCAAATCAGGAGGTAAATTGTCAACCTTCTCCTTAGATGGAGTATAATCTTTGGCTCTAGCCGTGAGTGCAATGTTGTTCTTCTTAGAATCACCAATACACATCAAAACATATGATGTCGTAGAAGAGGAGGGTTGGTCTTGAATGACCAACTGAGCCTGTTGTTGAGACAGGAAGGGTTTGGACAAGACATCCAGTGCAAGTGGTTTTGGAGCTCCTTGAAGGAACTTAGTGACCTCGGCACGTCGTGGACAATCCTTTTTGTAGTGATCATCACCACAGATAAGGCAAGGGTATCGGGGTTTGCGCTTATCCCGATCTTCAACAGGAGTGGTTTTAGTTTTCTCTGCTTGATTATTATTTTTTCCCTCCTTATTCTTACCTCTCCCCTTTTTAGATTTGTTTTTACCAGCTGAGGTAGATTGGACAACATTTACCTCAGAAGTTTTGCTAGTGGGAGTGGCAGGAGACGGAGCATTTTGAACATTAGAAGAAGAATATTTAGGGTTTGTGCTTGAAACAAAATGTGATTGGGCTTGGGCAGTACCAATCACACCATCAGTTGCATGCGAGGCAGCTGGAGTAGTTGAAGTGCTGGAAGCAATAGGACGAGGTAACTCATGTAGTAAATCATAAAGTGTTCCCATTTGTGAATAAATGAGATCAAGATATTAAGCATGACTTATAGCCTTCTCCTCCGTGACAACACCACCCATGGCAATTTCCTTACCAATTTCGTTCACAAAGGATTTTGTAAACCATTCTGCCAGTAATTAATTGGGGAGCTCAAGTTTAATGAGATGGCGTCTCCTTCGCCACTCATGGATGTGATAAGATATATGAGTTCCTTTAGTCTATTTGAAGCAAGTCAAAATCTTAGTCCTGGTATCATAACAGATTGTTAACTAGTAATGTGTAAGGAAAGCCATAGCTAGGGTGTTGAAATCAGAGAAGAAACCTCGTGGCAATTCAATATACCACTTTGCAGCAGAACCGGTAAGGTTTCGTTGAAAAAGACGTAAACGAATAGAGTCATCCATCAATGATTTGGATGAACACCATAGGTGAAAAGTCATAACGTGATTGTTTGGGTCCTCTCCCACTTTGCCGTCGAATTTAGGAATGTCCGATGGAAGCTTGGCTGGAATAACAAGCCATTGGGGAGAGTGACGAATAGGATCATTTAAAATCCTAGACAAATCTGGCAAATCCAAAGTAGCAAGAAAATGTAACTGTCGATTCACCTACGGGTATTGGTGGCTTTGGGGTGGAAGCCCTGTCGAAAAAATAGTAGGGCCGTAAGAAGTCTACGCATAATGGGAAGACCTAGGCAGATTCGGTGGTGGTTGGAGAGGATAGTAGCTCCAGGGATTGTAACCCTGAGTGGGGACATGAGTTTGAAAATTGATACCCCAAATAGGATTGGGTATACCTGGATATGGTTGGCCTATAGTAGGGACAGGCAACTGCTGCCCCCCAGTCGTTTGAGAAGGATTTTGTATCATCTGATTCCAATACTGGGCCAAAGAGGGAGGCATATTTTGTCTAAAAGGTGGGGCTGGTCCCCCTATCATAGGCGGTGTTCCAACCGGAAGTTGTGTCCCAATAGAAGGTTGAGTAGTAATTGGAATGTGTCCGGTAAGAGGAAGTTGAATCATACCACCTTGTCCACCAATGGGAATCTGCAAGTTTGGTGTAATGGACGGGATAATGCCACTAGGATTAGGATTGCCAGAAGAAAATTGAGGGAGTGTTGGAATAAAATCGGGAATAGGGTGCCCAGGAAAAGAAGGACCACCTGGAGAACCGGATGGGGTTTGTGGAGGTGTTGGAATAGAAGCATTCAACACATGGTATCCGGGTGGTAGTGTTGGAGTGACATTGGGCGTTCGCTAGGTGTTTATAGGAGCAAGACCAGCCACAGTGAACCTGGTTGGAACACTCATAGTAGCTGCAAGATGGGCCATTTCGGCAGGGACAGTAAAGTGATAAGCAGTAGTCAACGGTACTGTCTCTAGGTTAGAGATTTCAGAAATCACAGGTGGATTAATCTAAGAAATCACAGGGGAACCTAGACCAAAAAGGTCTCATCGGAAAACACCTGTAGACCAAAAAGGATCTTGGCCTTCTATGCCGGGAAAAGGCCCAATGGGTGATCCAGAAGATGTAACAACTAATTCTCCAGAAGAATTTAGTCGCATAAATGGTCACTCAGAATGAGGGTGAATTCGAAAATCCTCTCGAGTATTGGTAATTCAGAAAGGTTCTAGAGAGTGAGTTCGTTCCACTTGTGGTGTGGTGACGATTGTGGCTTCACTCTATTGAGGAGAGCTCTCAGGTGTACCTATAGGCAAGGGTTGAGAACCATCCAGATGCTCTGGAGATAAACCCTGCATTCTACGTGAACGACATGGAGGAGCTATTGTAAATGAATGACAAACTTCATGAAGAAAATCCTATGGTTAACTTCAAGAAACAAACAACACGCACTAGTAAACAAAATCTAGGAAGCAACACCAAACAAATAGGACCTTCTAATTTTGAAGCCACTAGTTGGTGATGAAATCCAACGTCGCAACAACGAGACGAGAAGGGGTTGGGCTAGGGTGGAAAATTTACACTGACGACTTTCTTAACGAACTTACACCCTGGTGCAATCTCCCAAAGATAATCGTGGGTACACCCTCCAAAGAGACCGAGTGAGTTTGGTCAACGTCAATTACAGGTACCGTGAAGACTTTCCCCTCCACAGTCACCTTAGGTAAGAACCTAGAAAGATAGGCCACTAAGGTCACCACCAACAACAATAAATCCTGGGGGAACAGTCGATAGTCCAATCCACATGCAAGGGTAGGGTATCTAGCCCGCAATCAACTCAAAAGGATTCCACTCATCATTGTGGGTATACCCTCCAAGTGATCCCCATAATATGTGAAATCTATACACTGATATCAACAAAGCAGGGTGAGTAACTCTGTCAATATCAATGTGACCTAGTGTTTGACCCTTGTGTGAGAAGGGCTTCCCAGGACAAGATGTTGTGAATGGAATTTAACACTCCCTAACACAAGATGCTATTGTGTGTTTTGTGCTTTTGGAGAGTGTATCTCTCTTCCTACTCCAAAGTGCTAGCCTAGCTAAAGTTGGTGTAATAGAGCCCTAGAAAAGAGTTACTAGATAAATTTTATGATTATGCAGTGTTATTAAGAGATGTTGTTTACTCAAAGGTAACAGAAATGAAACTTATACTGTATGACTCTGACCCAATAATGCAAGGATGAGATTGAAATATATCACTTTCCGTTCAATGAATCCTATGTATGGGAGAGAGAGAAAGTTTTCTAGATCAACCTTGAACTACAATGCAAAATTTCCTTTGAAATGCAAATGCAAACAATCATTTATCAAATGACAACTCTCTATTGTGTCTTTTTCAAATACTTCAACAATCTCAATAGTTTGATTTTCAATGTTTTCTAAAATGAAAATAATTTTTTGAAAGAAAAACTTTTTTTTTTTTACTTTTCAAAAAGGACCCTCACTATGCCAATGAGAGTTACAAAAAAACAAAAAATCAAGCAATGATAACCACCCAATCCACCCTTTCAATGAAAGAAAAAATAAAGAGCAAACCAAAGTAGTATTTTCAAATGCAAAAGAAAATGATCTTTCAAACCAATAAGCAAATGAGAAAAACCAAGCACTCAACTTTCAACCAATCACTGGTTCTTAACTAATCAAACACACTCAGATTCTGAAGTTAGAGAGAATGGTTTTGCCAAGAAAAGTCAAAAAACAAAACTCAAGACAGAAATGACAAGAAAAACCTTGGAACCCTAAGACTGTTCATGCACGCAAACAAAGACAAGAAAGATATCAATCAATGGTCCAAGAAACTCATAAGAGGCAATCAAACTGATCTGGGCAATTGGAAATACCAAAACTCAAATCCAAATTTTTGACAAAATGAGTTCGCAAGCAGGTAGTATTACATAGTGCAAGAATCACTGATTCTCGCAGGTGACCCTTGAGCAGGGTGCGAGAACCTCGCACTGAAACCTAAAGGTAGAGTGCGAACTCTACCTATTCTCACAAGATGCAATGAAGTATAGTGCGAGAATGCCTGAACATAGTCAAAATTTTGAAAAATGAAGCAAAATTGAAAAATGCCTTTGGACCCAGAGGGTCTAACAGGATTTCCTGAAGACTCAGAGATTGATAGGACAAGAGAAAAGTGAAGCCAGAGCAAATGGCCACATAAAAATACAAAAAGCCACAAAGAAAATGGGATTGATCCCCAGTGGAGTCACCAATTTTGTTATTGGATAAATCCGTAGGTGCGGACACTAACCGATCTCCCTAGATCCACCTGGATCTAGAACAAAGCAAGACAGGACATGACTCTTTCCCTATATTTTGACCATTGAATTAAATAGGAGGCAAGAAAAAACAACATACCTTATTATCGCTTCCTATGGTCTTTGTTGCTCCTGCTTCGCTCCAGTGCTCTCGTGCAGTCAAGACCAAGACAACACAAACCAACCAAAGTGAAGAAAGCACAATATATTCAACAACCAATCTATGTATATGATCAAAGAATTATACAATAAAGTGGAAATAACTTTATGGGAAAGGGACATATTATTGTATCATATTAATGGAAAGTAAAGATTACAACATAAGCCTTGATGTTGCAAACTTCCTTTCGATGGACCCTAGCTCTGACACACAACAAAAACACTTGCTCACTTGCATGAAGAAGATCAAAACCCTTATGATATCCTTGCTGGAGTCTCTTAGCTTGTTGTTCAAGCTTTAATCCTTCACACAATTCTTTCACCAATTCTCCAATGAATATTGCTTAACCTTGCTTAACCTTTTACATGAGAATTCCCTCAATATATAGGAGAGAATGAATTAGTTACTTGGATAAGAGTGATCCCAAAATATCAGGGAATCCAGTAATAGGATAACCATTCGAATGCCATCTCATCCTTCTAGAAGATTCCCTTCTAAAAGCATCAAGAATTCATCTTTTTCCTTGCTTTAGAAAGAGTTCTCACCCTAGCAGTTCAACACAGTGCGAACTTCTCGCACCCTAGCTTAAGGCAGCCTGCAAGAATCATGCAATCTCGCAGGCAAATATACTAGCAGCCTACGAACCTCCTTCAAAAATGATATTTCTGGAAAGATAAGAAAGTAACTTTTCTCAGGAGAAATTTCTTATGAAGAGCCTGAGTACACCATCATTAATACATCATCATGATGACCAAAATCATGGGTAACAACTGACCACACTGAGAGGTGGGGTGAATCAGTGTAGGGATATTTTTAAAACTTCCCCTTCACAAAAATCCTTAGTTAGCAATCACCAATCACTCATCACTTATTGTTGTCATTTATAACTAGTTAAATGTGAACATACATCACCAACATATACCAGCAACAAATATAATCAATAAGTCATCACCACAAGGAACACAAAGAACACAATATGTATGCACAATTTTCTTTTTATTACAGATTACAATCCTTGGGTTATCAACAACAACTAAATAGAGTTACAAATCCATAAGAGCACCAACTCTACAATGCAAGACTCAGCTTACACAACTTAGTACCAACTGAGAAGAGGAATCAATCCTCAATAGATACTAATCTATCAACAGGTACGTGACCTGCTAGTAGTGCAACACACATATGTATGCATCCTACCAGTAGTACAACTGACATATGTACGCGGCCAGTCTGTACTACAGCCCGTGCATGCCTTCTAAGTAATTACAGTTTTCTCTCTATGAAAAACACAGATCCTTTACAGCCTCCAGTCACATCTACTTATGTCTTTCATTTTCCAATCTGAACCATAACCAATCACAACACATCTACGCTCTCCCAAAACTTACTCATGCTTCTAAACCATACAATATGAATGCTACTTAATCATGTATAAGCAACCAGTATACTATGGAAACCATATCAATACTGAACCATAAGAGTATTTCTCACTCTATCAATCAACTAACATAACCATATCATAACAACCATACCAAGAATTCCTTAAGCATTCACCATACAATAAGCAAGAGTATCTATCAAAAAAACTATGTAACCATACCGGAGTTTCTATGGCAGATCTGAGCCCATAAAATGCAGATCTGGAACTTGCTTCAGACATCAAGAACTTGGCATCAGTTCACACTCAAGTCTCCATTGATGTCCATGAGAACTTGCAACCCCTCTTGTTAGGATATTTAGACACTTAGGAGTTAGTTAACATCTACTTGGTCTATTGTTTCGTTAGGTAAAAGTGTTTTTTCTAGTGTGTTTCTTTAGTATGCATTAGTATGCATTTGTAGTTAGGAAATCCGACGGTCATGATATATTCCCGACATAGAGTGATCCAACGACTCATACTCTCCTTGATATTAACGACCATTGATTCATGGCTTAACACCTGATTGGTCCATGATCTCTATTTAAAGAGCATGGAGGGTCATTTGATGATGATCGATTGTGAGAAACTCTATTGTAAAATCTCTCTGTAATCTTTTTCTTTTGCATTAATAAACTACTCCAAGTGGCCACGTTGGCTGGGGTTGTGGATGTTTCCCCATAGGGGTTTACCACGTGAAAACATCAGTGTGTTGATCTTTGATCTAGTTATGTGAGTGGTTACTAAAGGTGTTCTCCCTCTATTGGAATACCTGTGTTGTTGAACATGGTATCAGAGCCTGTTTGAAGACCCGCTCCTGTTGTAAATCGAGATCGTGAAGCCGAGTTTCCTCGTCTCCATTTTCTGTCATTTTTGTACATTTCTGGTCTGAGAGGACTGTTCCATAGCTTCCAGAGCGCTCGTTTAATTCAGGAACACTTTTCGCTTCACTCGAAAAGGTTTATGTTTGCCTAATATACGACCATTATAGTCAGATACAGAGGTATAAAGTTTGAATATGCATTTTTTAATTTTTTTGCAGAGAAGTATTTTGGTTTTATTTTTGTTTTTTATTTTTTTTATTTCTAGGTTGCTACTCTTTTAGATCTATGTATTCTCTTTTCCTCGCTCCTTGTGTGATCTCAACAAATCAGAAACATATAGGAAAATGTGCATCTTCTGGGTAAGCTAACCGAGATCTAACCCTTGTTGTCATCGAGAAGTGAAATTTTTTTCTTGTGTGAAAAGAATTTTTTTTTAGCATGCTCTCCAAGGCCATCTTCAACAACAACAAAAACTAACCGAGATCTAACCCTTGTTGTCATCCAGAAGAGGAATTTTTTTCTTGTGTGAAAAGAGTTTTTTTTAGCATGCTCTCCAAGGTTGTCTTCAACAACAACAACAACAACAACAAAAATCCTCCTTCTGAACATTACAATATGTTTTGCTAGACCATTTGGTTAAAAGTTGCCTTATTTAGTAAGAGGTCTCAAGTTCAAGTCTCTCTTTTGTTACTTTTTTTGAAAAAGTTCATGCTAAAATTGTAAAGTGTATTTCACTTCAAGTATAAAAGTGAATCACTATACGTAGCTTTAATATTTTATTTTAGAGTTATTTATTTTGCATGCAGCTTTTCTTTGTAAAAGTGAGCTCCACTTCTCTTTATAAAAGTGGGTCACTTCATAAAACAACTTACACTACCCCGTGGTCCTTTGGTTATCGTTTATGCCTTTTTTAAAAAGGGCATAACTCTCACATCCGAAGTCCATTTTCAGTGCCATTTTTTTTAAAAACGCATAACTTTTCGAGCTCTTTCCATTCATATCACCAGTTTTAGTTTTTAAATCAGTATTATCTGCATGTTTAATATGTCTTCTACAAGTAATCTCTTACTCACCAGCACCAACTACTTCCAATGGAAATCTCATATGGAGGATTTATTAAGAAGTAAAGGTTTGTACCATATTACCTTGGGAAATGAAACAACACCCATTGATGTTGATAAGAAAGCCAAATGGGATAATAGGAATGACAAAGCATGTGGATTAATCAGAATGTTCATCTCTCATGATTTAAGGTTCCACCTTCAATCAATTGATAAACCCAAAGAAGCTTGGGAAAAGATTGAATCTGTGTTTGGTAAACACAATATTATTTGAGCACAACAGTTAGAAAATCAAGTACTAAATTTGAGTCCAAGTGATTTTTCTTGCATTGAAGATTATCTTTCTAAGTTTAAAACACTCATAACTTTATGTGAAGAATGTAAGATAAATATAGACGAAGATCGTTACTTCTATCTTATTCTTTCTAAGCTAGGTAGTGCATATTTTGTGTTTGTATCTACCTTTTATGCCATACAAGAGGTTGTAGGGGAAACTTATCAAAAAACCAATCTTGAGAAATTTTTTGATTCTTTGATTAGAGAGCAAGATAAGCTAGTACAACTTGGAGTGATCAGCACTGTAGGTACCTCCAACACAGCCTTATTTTTCCATCAAAAAGATAAACCCAGGAATCCCAAGAAGCAACATCCTCACCACAACAACAAGCAATATAAGGGTCCCAAACCCACTCAGACAACTTTTGCTCCTAATGGAGACAAAGGAGAAAAATATAAAAATAAGAATACCAACATCCATTGCAACTTTTGTGATAAATATGGTCATGATGAGTCCAAATGTTTCAAGAACATGACAACTTTAGAAGCAACGATGAAGAAGCACAACATCAGTATTGATTCTACTTCTTCTTCTTCTTCTCATGGGCATGCACTTTCTTCTTCCGGTATCTCTTTCAATACAAATTCTACTTCTACTTCTACTTCTTATGAGTGGCTTATTGGTTCTAGAGCATCCTATCATATGGCTAAGGATAGAGCCATATTTTCTACTCTAAATGAATGTAACACCAAGCAAATATTTGTTGGTGATGATAGATCTCATAGTCTTGAAGGATCTGGAATAGTTCAAGTAGAAAATGGTCATTTCAATGATGTACTATGTGTTCCAAGTCTTTCTTGTAACCTTCTATCAGTATATCAAATCACTCATTCAGGTGAAGGTAAAGATGTAGAGTTTTTACCTCACCAAGTTGTAATCAAGGATCAAAAATATCCTAAGCATGTTCTTGCAACTAGAATTGTTGATGATATTACTAGGTTGTACAAATTTGACAACTTTGGTTCATCATCTTTTTCATCAGTTTTTGTTGCTCATAGAGATGACTTGAGCAAACTATGGCATGAGTGGTTTGGTAATATAAACTATCGCTTATTGTAGCAACTATGTAATCAATAGATGGTGATTGGTCTTCCTCTTGTTTCATGCAGAGATGGTGTTTGTGCCGGTTGTGTTCTCGACAAACATCATCGGGGCAGTTTTGACAAATGTGCCTCTTGGCGCGCCTCGGGTCCTTTGTAGCTTGTTCATAGTGATTTGTGTGGTCCACTTTATTATCCTTCTTTTTCTGGGTGCAAGTATTTCTTAAATTTCATTGATGACTTTTCCAGACGTACTTGGGTTTACTTCTTAAAACTTAAGAACAAAGTTTTTGACAAGTTTTTGGCTTACAAGGCCCTTGTAGAAAAGCAATCTGGACATCAAATTCAAAGGTTAAGAATAGATAATGGAGGCAAATATGTGAACAATAATTTTACAAGTTACTACACTATACAGGGAATCCAAATGCAACACATTGTTCCATATACACCACAACAAAATGGTGTTGCTGAGAGAAAGA
This sequence comes from Picea mariana, assembly GCA_032191745.1. Classification (NCBI taxonomy): domain Eukaryota; kingdom Viridiplantae; phylum Streptophyta; class Pinopsida; order Pinales; family Pinaceae; genus Picea; species Picea mariana. Next base: position 137,067 of record JASDQU010099843.1, read on the forward strand.
ACCACACATTAAAAGAAATGGCTAATTGTATGATCCAATCTAAAGGACTAAGTCTAAAGTATTGGGTGGAAGCCATCAACTATGCAAATTACATAGTAAATCACACTCCCACAAAGGCTCTTAAAAATAAAACATCGGAAGAAGCTTGGAGTAAAATTAAACCAGATGTAAGTCACTTCTGTGTATTTGGCAGTATAGCATGGGCTCACATTCTTGATGAGAAAAGGAAAGCATTGCAGCCTAAAAGTGAGAAGTGTATATTTGTTGGTTATTCTGAAGATGTCAAAGGTTACCGACTTCTTCAATCACATTGTAATGAAATTATTATTAGAAGAGATGTTAAATTTGATGAAAATCTCTTAGCCTATGAGCCTAATTCAGTGTTTGTGCCTTCTTTGGCCTGTGAGCCTAATTCGATGATTTTGCCTTCTTCGGCTTGCAAGCCATATTTGAATTTTGTGCCTTATTATGATATGGTTTCTTCTTCAGATGATGACAATGAGGATGAAAACCCACCTCCACCTGCTCACCCTCCTCCAGATGAGTCCTTTGAACCTGAACCATCACCATCTCCACCGTTTCCTAGATGGGTCTGTTCAACATGAGAAACAACTGGTGATCTTGTCAGTGATCCTTCAGATCCATGTCAGACATGTTCACAGTTCCAGCAAGCCTCTTCTCTTTTGGCTCAAGTTTCAAAAACTCGCGATACAGAGACATTTGCAGAAGCTTCAGGTCATCCAGATTGGGATACAACAATGAATGAAGAGTATTGTTCTTTAATGGAAAATGATACTTGGGATCTTGTACCTTTTCCAAAAGGAAGAAAACTATTAGATGCAAATGGGTCTACAGAACTAAGTATGGATCATATGGAAGTGTTGAAAGACAAAAGGCTCGGTTAGTTTCCAAAGGATTTTTCCAAGTCAAAGGAATTGCTTATAATGAAACCTTTGCCCCTGTAGCAAAAATGAATTCCATCCACCTTGTTCTTGCCCTTGCTGCCTCACAGAAATGGGAGGTCCATCAGATGGATGTTAAATCCGCCTTCTTGCACGTAGATTTGCAAGAATAAATCTACATGGAACAACCTCCTGGCTATGTCTAGAATGACTCTAGCCTTGTTTGTCGCCTCAAGAAATCTCTTTATGGTCTCAAGAAAGCTCCCCGAGATTGGTGTGCCAAAATAGACAGCTTTCTTATTGCCACTAGATTCTCTAGATGACATTCTGATCCTAATGTCTATACCAAGAAAATAGGAAGCCATCTCATAATCCTTGTCCTTTATGTTGATGACCTTATCCTTACTGGTAGTGACTCAAAACTTTTAAACCATGTGAAAACCATCCTTAAGAAGAAATTTGAAATGACATAATTAGGATTTTTGCACTATTTCCTTGGCCTCCAAGTTTTTCAAACCAATGAAGGATTTTTTCTTTCCCAGTCTAAGTATGCTTGTGACCTTCTTCGTCGCTTTCACATGGATGTTTGTAAACCAACTGCTTCTCCCTTCTAGTTTGGAGTCAATCTTTTCGCCACCTGTACTTCTTCTAAAGTTGATGCCACCCTATATCATTAGTTAGTTGGTAGCCTCTTATACTTGACTCATACACATCCTGATCTTTCCTTTGGTGTTGGTATTGTTTCCCGATATATGAAAACGCCCCATGAAAGCCATTGGAAAGAAGCTAAAATGATACTTCTCTATGTTCGTGGTACAGTTCAGCTTGAGATCCATTACAGTTCAGGGGGGACTCCTTTATTGGTTGGTTTCACTGATTCAGATTGGGCCAATGACCCTGATGATCGGAAGTCTACTACAGGCTATGTTTTCAGCCTTGGGTCAGGACCTATCACTTGGGCCTATAAGAAACAATAGTCTATTGCACTTCCTTCAGCAGAAGAAGAGTACTGCAACGCGGTAAATGCAAGTCAGGAAGCCTTGTGGCTTCAACAGATCCTTTCAAAGTTTGGATTCCAGCACTAGCATCCGACCAGACTTTGGTGTGACAATTAGAGTGCCATCAAGCTCGCCAAAGACCCAATTCAACATCAACATAGCAAACACATTGAGCTACACATGCATTTCATTAGAAATCTCATTCATGATCAAGTTATTGAAGTGCTCTTTTTCCCTACAGAAGATCGAGTTGTGGACATTTTCACAAAGTCTCTTATAGAAGCGAAGTTTTCCAAACTTTGATATATGTTAGGAGTTCAGGAAGTTGTCATTAAGGGGGGATAGGATCTAATGCCTCATTCAATCTTCTATTGTGTCACTATTGTAAATCCTTCAATCCTATCCCAAGTTGTTCTTAAGAGGGGATGTTAGGATATTTAAACACTTAGGAGTTAGTTAAGATATACTTGGTCTATTGTGTCATTAGGTAAAAGTATGTTTTCTAGTGTTTTTCATTAGTATGCATTTGTAGTTGGGAAATCCGACGGTCATGATATGTTCCCGACATAGAGTGATCCGATGGTTCATACTCTCTTCGATCTTAATGACCATTGATCTGTGGCTTAACACCCAATTGGTTCATGATCTCTATTTAAAGAGAATGAAGGGCCATTTGCCGATGATCGATTGTGAGAAACTCTATTGTAAAATCTCTCTGTAATTTTTTTCTTTTGCATTAATAAACTGCTCCAAGTGGTCGCGTTGGTTGGGGCCGTGGATGTTTCCCTGTAGGGGTTTTACAACGTGAAAACATCGATGTGTTGATCTTTGATCTGGTTATGTGAGTGGTTACTAAAGGTGTTCATCCTCTGTTGGAATACTTGTGTTTTCGAACACCTCTCTTACTCAGAATAGATCTTCAAGTTATGCTCAAGAGATGATTTTCACAAGAGACCCTTGCTTCTTATTTATACTCTCCAAGTATCTTCCTTAGAAGCATCTTCTAGGCCACTTTGTCCACATAGTCACCTATGTCCAACTTTTCCCAATTTTCCACTTGTGCATGTATCCAATAGCCACTTGACCACTTATCCCATTTTAGTCATTTTAGGGTTAACCTTATTATAACCACTTTCCATAATTAGAAATTTCTCTATTTACTTTATTATTTAAATAATCCTCCTTGAGTTTGTCACTTTACTTTATTATTTAAATAATCCTATTTGATTTTGTCACTTCACTTTATTAGTTAAATAATCCTTTTTTACTTTGTCACTTCACTTTATTATTTAAATAATCCTCATTGACTTTGTCACTTCACTTTAAATAATCATCTTTGACTTTGTCACTTCACTTTATTATTTAAATAATGTCTTCTTTGCAAGCACTTTGACTTCTTTGACCTTTTGGGGCTTCAAGCCAACATATGAGGGTCATTCAACTTCATAAGGCCATAAATCTCAAACCGTGAGAAGTTATGTGACGTTCCACATACCACCAGAAATGGATTGACAAGCACTATCCATCTAGGATAGTTTCACTGACAAATTCACTGCTCTTCATCTCATTATTTCATAATTAAGCATGGGTTATCTAACCATACTTCTAGGATAACTCAACCAGAAAGCGTCTTCCCGTGAGGGCTTTCACCATAAGGGGACCACTTTGGAGTTCATTGCAAAGCATCTTCCCATGAGGGATTTCACCATAAGGGGACCACTTTGGAGTTCATCCATTTGTACAACCATGAAAAGACAATAATGAGTCTTCTTTACATCAATCCAAATATGCATCATAGATCCATCTTCATCTATGCATACGACTATGAATCCTCTTGACATCTATCCATTGACATCAAGGTCAATACATGATCCATCAACCACTGCATCAATATACTATGAAAATACATTGTTCCTTTGACATAAATCCTTTGGCATCAATGACAACATGATCCAACAATTTTATCTATCATAATATTTTTTGTATTTAAACTATAATGAAATGTTGATATTCTATAAGGTACCATCCATAATCTATATTAGTCTTAGACTACGATATTAATATAGGCGTCCATCAATTAATTATCGAAGTCATCACTACGGAAAATTTTAAGGATCCATAATTATCTTAAAGTGTAGAAACTTTGGTTAATCTTGCTAATTTTTAAAATGTGAACCAAAATGTTTGAAAATATTTTTGTTAAAATATTCAAAATTTAAGGATTTTATATAGTTTCTATAATTTTTTGTCAATTCTTAGAGTAGATACTTTTATTCTATAGAATTTTCCAGGTGAATCATTTAAAAAAAATGTAAATTGGTGAATCTTGTTTTGGAAAAAAAAACATGGAAAATTATTCCATGGGTGAAATTTAGCCCCTAAAATTTTCCATGGTTAACACTATTAATAGTAATAGATATTGTAGTTAAGACTATTAATATTAATGCAATCTTCTTGTATTTCAACTTAAAATTAAACATAGTCTTGAAAGCAAGAAGAAAAGCATCCATCTTCAATTCAAAAAAGTTAGAATACAAATCCTAGAATGTAAAGTCTTAAGATCATATCAAAAGTTTGAATTATTGGCTATAAAACTTCAAGTATGAAAAACCAATTAGCATACCAATTATGGGGAGATATTCAATCTTAACATAGCAGTTAATTGTTTTCATGAATCCTTGAACATGCAGTGATGAAAAATCACCTAGTCATAAAGAAAAAACATAAAATATTATAGAATTCCTACTCACACTCTCTTTTGCAAATAACTTAATAAGTAAAACACAATGAACAATTTGTAAATAGATACACGGGGAAAATGCCAGCAAGTAAAATCCTATAATATTTCAATCTCTACCTTTTACATTATAAATCTTGTTAAATATATTCTATATTAAATATCATCTCAATAAACAACCATTATATTAGGTGGGGTCCTCAAAGAGAAAATGCAAAAGTTTGGTCTTCAAAGTATTTTCCTTCGCACAATATATTTCAGTTTATCATATTCAATTAAATGGTTGTGGTTATTACATGGATTGGTATCACAACAAGTGCCAAAAGTATGCAGTATATTTATAAGTGCATAAATCTGGTTGTTAAGTTTCAAAATATGATAAACAAGCCTAATCGTAATTCTTTCATGCACTATATTTTGTAATGATGTCAAGTATACTATACATGGTTTGATAACTAACAAAATTTTGGGTTGTGTTCTGAATCCTAATACTCATAAAAAATTGATACATGAGACAAGTATCATATATATCATAGTCTTTGGGTTTAATGGTATAAAATGTTATAAAATCCGAGTTTTTATGACTAATATACCCTTCCTTTTAAGTGATACCATGTATGGAGTTTTGACTTGGTTCACGACTCATATCTTATTCATATTGGTTATATATGGTGCTAACAATTTGGGTTGAATTGAAGTATTATGTCGAGTCAACACCACTGAAGACTTCACATACAAATTACCCGATACATGATATATGCAGTTGTTATATGGTTTATAGCTCATTTTTTAAGCTTGCATACAACACATGGTTGTCATGGTTTATAGATTATGCATATAATAAAATGTTTGACCATATTGAAATGCAATTCATGTGGTATATTGTTTATGGAATAGCTAAATATGGAGTTATGAGCAGTGGGCTCGAGGTTATTTGATGTGATACCAATGGCAAGTTTACATATAATTGGAGGGTTTTGGATTTATGACATGTCATACTCGTTAATGGAATATTGGTTGGAAACTTCATCGAAGCTATCCATGCATTGAAGGCAACGGGATGTGGGTAATTACTCCATGGTCACATGCCCTATCACTCTCCATTCACCTTGGATTTCAGTCATTTGCATTGTTGGAGGTTGAAAGAACGAGCTCCGATCTCTATTGGTGTAAACCCTTGCACTTGGTAGTTTTCATAATGAACTTAGTCTTCAATCTGGTTTAAAAGACATCATTGTGCAAAGTTATGAATATTAGTATGTATTGCATCTTTTAAGATTGTCATTGAAAATGGTTGATTTTGGCTCTGGTTTGACATAGTTTTTTGCATGAATGTCTTCTCCTTCCCTTCTTTATCATTTCTTGAAAGAGAACAAGAAAAAAAAAAACACTTTCTTAAAGAAGAATAGCAACAATTTTATTTACCTCCTCCATGCTTGCACTTTCCATAACATTTTGTGAGAGGAAGAAATTTTCAACAACTCATGTTTGCATGCACTTGAAGCTCGAAATTGAGTTTTATTTATCTTTTTGAGTTCTCTAGGAGTATTCATTTCCTTTATTCGATTGTGTTCATGGTTTTATATATTAGTTAGTTTTCATTCAAATTTTATCCCAAAAGACATTCTTGTGTTGGATACGGGTCAATCCTAGATAATTTTTCTACACTAATGGGATATGTTGTAGGAGATTTTTAGGCCCTTGTCATCATACATTATATATTAATACATATTCATATGTAATAAAGAGTAAATAACCAAGTAAATGCATGTAACAAAAGGTAAATGCATAAAATGAACTAAACTAATGATTAGTTGGAGCAGGTGCAACTTGTCCAACCATTTCTCCTATGTACTTATACTCATGAATAAGGAATAAGCAAGAGAAATGGAATTCCTTCCCTATATTTGCCTACTTCTTTCTTGGGATGTGTGTTGTTGTTGTGTGTTCCAATGCAGTCTCTCTCTTGAATGTTTTCCTCAATTTCCCATACTACAAAATTTTGGTTCTGTTTTCATGTGACTTTAACCTAGAGAAGTTGGAAAAATTGATCTTGAATAGAAGAAATTATTCAAGATTCTTGTGGATGTCGCTACGTTCTTGAGGAATGTGTGAGGAAAATTTTAAAAGACAAGACCACTGAAATATTTTCTCAATATGTGCACAAAGAATCTTGTGTAAAGAGGATCTTGGAGCAGCCTTTTTCTTGGTGGGTGAGAGCCACATGGAAGAAGCCTGCAAAATAAAAGAGAATTGAATAATATGTAATCTGATATATTGCAGATGCTCATGAAATAATGATGATGCATGAAAAGTTGTCATGTTCCTGATTTCTTGTGGCATGGATGATCCCAATTTCTCTATGCTTGATGATCATTGATGTTTCGCGATTAAATAACATTATCACAGATTTTGTGAGGCCGATGGAAAAGAAAATGAAAATATTGCAATAAAAACATTGAATATTTGGCGCAGTTGATGAGAAGGTCGGTGGCGTTGTTGTAAACAACACAAGAATCTTGGATCGATGAGAAGCAATGAAGCCATTTTCTGGAGTATCCGACATTTTTTCCAGAAAATTATCGATGTACGAAAGGTAATTGACCAAAGAGATTTTAAATATATTTATCTGGCCAACATCCTCTCCAACCCATCCAAGGAAAATGTAATAGACCAGAACATATGGAGAGAATAAATTTATCAATGTACATAAATGTTAGTCGACTAATACTTACACCAAATGCATTCACGTCGATCTAAAACACTTTATTCAAAATGGCGAGTCGAAGAAACTTCGACTGCTGATTGTTAATATGGTCGACCAACTAAATATTCAAATTATCATGTACCGAGTGGATGCACACTGGAATTCATCGACAAGAGCCTTTTGGAATCAAGATAATATGGGTTATATTGTGATGGTTCTTTGTGAGTTCTTGAAAAAAATAATTTTCATTATTTATATGTAAAAAATGAATAATTATGAAGGACAAAATTTCATGGGAAATTCATAGTTTAGCCAAGTCGAGTTTGAGTCAAGTCGACTCAAATTATAGTCAAAAATCAAGCAAGTGAGTATATAATTTAGTAACAAAACATTATGTTGTCGATTATGGTAGTTTCAAGAGTATTGAAAATCTGAATCAAATCAGAAAGCAGGGGTTAAATGTGAGTCTTCGTCGAAGGCAGGCAATCCCCTCTGCCATTGTAATATAAGTCAGTTTCTAGCAGATGAGATCGGTGCCTCAACGAAATCAATTGATTTCTAGTCGAACACATGATTCATAAGTAAGTCATAGTCAGTCATATATCAAAGCAACAAGAGAAAAATATTGACCAGCAATAGAGCAATGAGCACATATAAATTAAGAGAGCATTGATGATGAAGATGTTGACATCGGTTAAAGGCATCCAAGAGAGACATATTTTCATAGACACACATATGATATCTTAAAAGACGAGATGATGGCACAAGAACAATTAAGTTGATGGACCCCCTTGGTAGAAAATTTGCAGAATAATTCCTGAGTTGTGAACTTGAAAGCCAGAAAGAAGAAAAATGGTAGGTTGAACGAAGTATGATATTCCACCATAGGGTGTTTCTAGGGAAAATATGAGCCCAGTATGAATGACTCACCACTTCAAAGGCACCAGAGAGAAGTGCAACAATAGGATCAAGAGAACCATTGTTGGGTGGGAGCAAAGCGCTACAAGACTCATTGACTACACATGCATCTACTAGATTGAAGGCAAAGGCCAAAGAGTAACAGGTCATTATCTATCTACACACTTGCTCAAGACGAGCAAGGATTTGAGTGTGGGTGAGATGTTTTAGGGGCCTCTTAGGCCATTTTCATCATTCATTAGATATTAGTACATATTCATATGTAATAAAGAGGAAATAACCAAGTAAATGCATGTAACAAAGGGTAAATGCCAAAAATGAAATAAACTAATGATTAGTTGGAGCGAGTACAACCACTCCAACCATTTCTCCTATGTACTTATACTCATGAATAAGGAATAAGAAATAGTAATGGAATTCCTTCCCCACATTTGTCTCCTTCTATCTTAGGATGTGTGTTCCAATGTAGACTCTCTCTTGAATGCTTGACTCAATTTCCTGGACTACAACCTGATCCATGGTTTCAACTTCGTTTTGTAAAGTTGTTTATCTTTTCTCTGTTGAAAGGAGAACCCATAACTAATCCATTTAATTTTAATACTCACACATTCTTGGGTTTCACCCATTTTATGGTTCGGATATAAATTTTAAGAGTTTGAAGTGTTAGTGTGGGTTATGACTATATCAAGGACTAGATTCAATGATTGATTTAGGAGAATGAATTTCGTCTATAGTCAATTGTTTTTTTTTTTGAAAAAAAAATGTTTGGCTTCTCTCATGGAATTATTACTATGAAAAAATTAATGGGTTTTGAACTCTAATTTTGGAATAAACCTCGCAGGCATGAAAATTTGATCACATAGATCATATATAGTTTCGTTTGAACCCAAACGTTTGGCTTAACTATGGATTGAAGTTTTCTTATGCAAGTGATAAACATTATTTTCAACGAAAAATTGAGAGGTAATTAAAAATAATGGACACCTCTATTTAAAACAAAACCAAATAAAATAATATAGGTACGGCCATAGCAACAGTCTCTAGCATGGTTTTTGTCATTTCGAGCTTTCTTTTAAACCTATTATAGTTTATGGAATTACTTGTTTTGTTTCGGTTGTTGGCTGGAAGCATTGATTGGTTGATTGTATTAACTCAGAGTTTAGAATTGAAGTTTAATCAAAGATTTTTTGTTTTCAAACTCTTAATATGTTGAAATTATTCTAGGTATATAGTTTGGTTTATAAGTTCAACTCATTTTGAAAGACAAAAAATATGAATGAGTTTATACATCTTGGTTTCAAAGGATATACTATCCACATGAAAATAAAATGTTGAAAGACATATAGCTGTTACATAGACTTAGTATCCTCATTATTTTCACCTTACATAACATTTTTTCCAAAGTCTCATAGATTAAAAATTTCATGTTCCATCCTTATCCTATCTATGTAATTAAGATAACATGAAAAGAATATAGTGTGGATGTGTAATCAATTTTTTTCAAAGCAAGATTATGTTATGGAAATTATGAATGATATGACTTGGATACCTTTCTAGAATGATTGTTTTGGTTTGATTGAGTTAGAAAACAATAGAGATAGTTTTGGGTTATGATTTGGTGAAATTGAAGTTCATTGAAAAGAAGTCATATAATTATTATATAGATCTAGTTTCCCTCATTTATCTCACTTTTCATAAGTTATTTCCTAAAGTCCCTATCATCAATCTCCTTCTCCATTTCATTCTTGTCTATATAATAAAAGTTTGCATAGAAAAATATACAATTTGATGTGGTCAGCATGGTAAAATAACATAGCAAAAGGATATGAAAAGATTTGTAAATTATCTTAGTTGATTGGTAGACACTTGTAAATATATTTTGAAGATTAAACATGGGGCAAACTTCATTTGGGAAATAATGATTAGCATATATGGGTGGCAGAATTGTGTATTGTTGATTGACCTATATATATGGATGATGTATTTATGTACCTATTTCACTTTATTCCTTTTTCACCTCCCATTTGTGTTGTGGTTGTGTCATGTCAGAGCTAGTTTAATCATTTAGAAAAATAGTATTAGATGTATTATCGTATTGTTGTTTTATACTTATTCTAATTGTATTATCATGGTTTTAGATGAATTTCTTCAACAAGGGTAGTAGCAAAGGAGGAAATGGAGGGAATAAAGGAAGAAGAGTTTGAGGGACTAATACCTTTTGGCAACCCGGGGGGCATATAAAGTGAGGCTTTCTATTCATTTTGATGTTGACTCTGATGAGTTCCAATAGGTGATCCAAAAAGGGCACTTGAACCTTGGTGGTCAATAAGCCTTCCCATAATCCCAAGAATCCCTTAATGCTATCTTGCAGCCTCATCCATATATTGTTAACATCCCTGAGTCTCCTGTGCAACCTAATATTGATGGATGGGGAAATTTAACTACCAATACTTCTTCTGGTTCCAATCAGTGGCCTATGCCTCCCCCTCCTCCACCAATTCATACTATTTCTTCTAATGCATATTTTCCTTTACCTCCAGTTCATCCAGTATTACATACTCACACAAATACTACACATGAGTCTATGCCTCCTCCTCCTCCTCCTCCAAAGGATCATAAAACCACACCACATTGCTCCTAGATTGAGAAAGGTAAGAAACATGTTACTTCAACTAGTATGGCCAAATCCCCCTCCTATTCTTATTCAAAGATTAAATTAGCAGGTGGCGGGAAAGAGAAGTTTACATGAGGAGCATATTGAAATTGCCCAACTAGAAGAGAAGAAGTCCCAATATGAGGACTTTATCAAAGAAAGAGATGAGTTTTTTTCTAAAAAAAAATCCCTGAATTATTTTAATTATGTTTGGACTAATTTGGACTATGACACAATTTGAGGATAGATGGTTGAACCATGATATTTTATTTTGAAATTTTTTAAATATCATGTTATTTTATGAGAGACACAAGTGTTTTATTCCATGGTGTTTGAGATGCATGTTTTTAGTATATTATATGATGATGATTTATTTTATATTTAATGATTTAATGATGGAGTGACAAGGAAAAGCTATTTTGACTATTGATATTAAGTGTGCATATAGAGGGGGACTCCACCTATTTATTTATTATCTATTTAATAATTATCCTTATCAATAAAGTTTTTGTCTTATTTATTAACTAAAGTTATTTAACTTTAGTAACTAAAAGTAGTTCAACTACTTGAGGAACTACATTTTAGAGAATAAAAGGAAGAATAAATGGACAAAGAAGAGATGAGGAATTAGAGAGAAACAATTTGAATAAGGTTTGATCTTGTTCCCTATTGAGATTTTTGGATTCCATCTTTTCATTTTTTGAGTCTCTTAAAAGGCTAAATCCTCTTGTTGATAACAGGATTTTTCTAAAGGTGGAAAATAAGAAAGGACTAGGAAGCATTGATATTTGACATGCTTCAGAAGGTCATTCATTTATCTTGACATTCTGTGTAGTTTTATTAGAATTTCTTAATTAAGTTTCATGTTTGATTAAGATTATTTTGCAGAGTCAAGACTTTGTGGGCTTGTGACCTAGTTGATCTAGTGTATATAGTCTTGGCCATTTTATTTTAGACACTATTTCTCTATGTATGATGTTCAATTCCATCTTAGACTTCTAAGTCTGATCTTGGTCCACACCCTCGCAAGGGTTTGAAAATAGGCATTCTTGTTGTAACTAAAAAAATATTATATTAATAAAAATATATTTTTTCTCAATTGAGACTTGTGTATTTATATTTTTCATATTGTTATATTTTTTACTTCATTCATTTTAATTCTTGTAATCATTTGCATATAAAATTTTTACATTTTTAAAGTTGAAAAACACAACTTTAAAATAGCATCAGGTCCAAGAACATATTTTTTGAAGGATGATTGATATTTTTGCAAGGCTATAAACTGAGGGAAACATTCTCTACTATATTACCTTTGCCTAGGAAGATTAAAAAAAGATTGAGTGATGAATTTCCATTCCTCGCATCAACATTTATTTGCTGACCATACTAGGGAGTAATATTTTTTACTCTCTAGTTTTGTTCTTTGTATATTATGATTTGATTTGTTTTATTAATGACTTTTCCTACCCGAAAACAAACTACTTTAAGATTTCCTGATCAAAGAAACATTTCTTCTTGTACTTTGATTTAATTCTTGAAATTTCCTGTACTTGGGAAGATCTTGAGCATTCTTGAAAATCCATAGCTAGAGACATTGAAATTCAAGACCAAAGAAAATCCTTCAGAGGCAAGCACAATACTAGAAACAAATCTTTTTGTAGCTCCTGGATCTATCAAAATACTAAAAGGTTGATCTGTGATCATACCTGTTGTCTCGAGCATGGTGGACTGGTGCTCAGCCTGGGTGTTGTTTACCACTTCATATATCACGTGGGCCTTTCCCAAGTCTCCAAATATAGTAGGTACTGATGATTCGATAGATCTAGCCTTCTCAATAGGACAATCTCTCTGTTAGTGTGGCTCTCCACATGTCTAGCACCCATTCTTCGGTCCAGTGCTGCTAGTTCCGAAGTAGAATTTGTTGTCTTAGGAGTCTATGATCTTGGTTTGTTCTGTTGAACAGGCATAAACTGTTGTTGTTGTTGTTGATGACATTTTCGTTGTCGCTACCATGGTGCTCTATTTGCGAGTTCTTTACTGAGGAGTCTTGCATCGCAGTGTCAAGAACAAAGGTCATTTGGGTGTATCATAGTGCCCATAAGTCTGTCTAGATTGTGTCTGATGTTGTGTCTCTCCTGAGGCCTCCTTTCTAGTCTATATAGAAGTATTCCCACCCTGAAACCCACTATTCATCTCTTCCTTAGCTATGAGGGCCTTCTGAATTGCATCGTGTAATTTCTGAGGCATAAGGATCCTCATCTTCGCATGAATGTTGAAGTTAAGGCCGAACACAAACTTGTTGACCATTAACTTCTTTGTGTTCATATTTGGAGCATATCTGAGTAGCTCCATGAACTTGGCCTCATACTCCGATACCATACAACCACCTTGTCATAAGGCATTGAATTCATTAAGCTAGGCTCTCAATGAATTCATTGTACAATTGCCTCTCTCGGAATCATTCCTCGAACAATTCCCATGACACATCTTCAAAGACCATGTTTAGTTGAGGTAAGAGTGTCTTCCACGAAAGTAGAGCACTCCCCTTCAGTTGAAATACCACCATGAAAACCTTCATATTGGAGGTGTAATTGCAAAGTGCGAAGCACATCGCCATGTTCTCCAACCATGCCTTGGAGGCTAATCCATCTTTGGCAGCCCATAACTTGAAAAAATTCACTTTCTCAAGTTCTTTGTGTATACTACTACTATCTGCTAGAGTGCATTGTGAACCTCATTGGACATAGATTCTCTACCCTCATCTCGATCTAGGAGGTTTATTAATGCCTCTGACATCCTTTAGAAGGATCTCATCATACCTACCACATTATCCACAACAACCTGCTCCTGCTCAGTAGTCTTCTCCTCTCCAAGTGGAGTCGATCCCTCCTCTGTGGATGCTCAGGGAGGAAGCATACCTCTTCCCCCTACACCACGTCTTCTACTCATCCTACATCCTCTAACCATGGTACCTGTCATGAACAAATCAATTTGTATTAGCTATACATCTTTGATCACTTGAAAATGACACATTAGAAGGCGTAACGGTTAGTTTTCGCAGTGTTGAACCCACTCTGATACCATATGTAACACTCATCGTGTCATCAAAAAAATGCATATGATTACTACGAAATAGAAAATTATTTTTTTCTTTTTTTATTCTAAAGACAATATTGAAATGTTACTTATGACACTACATAGTCACATGCATTCAGTAAAAGATAACAATAGTTAAAAATCCAATATTAATCTACATCAATGATTATAATAGCATTTAATTCATAATGTGATTAAGATATTGATTTGAAGAAACAATTTAATAATTCCAACAAGTAAAAATTTATATCATTAGATCTCACAAGGATAGTAAGGAACATTACCCAACTCATCACCTGCAGTTTACAAGGATTCAATATCAATATGAACATTTAATAAGGCAGAGGAGTTGTATTCCTAACTCTATACCATGAATCCTATCATAGATATTATATAATTTCTATTTTATGAGATAGAATATGAATAAGGTTCTTATAAAACGATTTATTTAAGGCAACACCTTAGGATAATAGGCTATTTGTAGTACACAAACTTTAGTTGTAGTAATGTGTAATCTCAATAAACTTTGATATTTGTTGGGAGAAGAATTAGGAGATAATATATATATATATATATATATATATATATATATATATATATATAACTTTTATTTTTATTTTTTTTAAATATTCAATACCTTATTTATAATGAGTCAATAATTTAAAAAAAATACAATATCGACGGACACACAAGTCATTAGATTAAGTGTGCAGTCTTGGCATATTTGACATGAATAATTCATAGAGGAACATCAAGATTAACACTGTTGCCACAATCGAAGAAGGAATAACATCGATGTGGAACGTTCGAGAGGAAAATTTTTACCAACATTCAAAAGGCAAGAGGTTTTGTAAAAATAAAAAGAAAACTGTGATGCGTCTTGAGAATAAATATCCCAAGAAACTAGTCGAGTTAACTCACAGTAAAACTATAGAGTATTCCCAAAAAATTTCTAGGTTCTAGAATTTACGGTGCATGTAGTATTTAATTATAGTAAAATTTTCGCAATAGAATAAGAACATTATAGGCTAGATTTACCTCAAATCATTTGCAAAGGTGGTGCATTGATTCCAAATGATCCATATGGATGTCGGTGGCCTCCCACCTAATCCAACTGGTTCATTTTGGCAGTTTTCTAGTTTGGCAATTTTTTTCCTAGTTTAGGGATCCCTGACTTGCGGTGCCGTTTTGAAGCCCTAAACAACATTTTTAGTGATCGACACAGTTGAAAATTCCCCTTATTAGATTAGACCAAATTGTGTATTCCTCGGATAGACCTTTCCAATGAGCTATCATGCACCTAAAAGGAAGATCGTATGAAAAAGTTACGACCCCGGGAAGTTGACCGACTAACTTACCCAAACGGGGCCCATATGACTTTTGGTGCTTCATCTCCTAGGGTTAGGTTTTTGGATTTCTAGGTTTTTTGACATTCCTGTTTATTGTAAAAAGGCCTTAAGAGCCTCATTGTAATTATCTTCTTGCGATAAGCGCAGCCATCACATCTCTTCTAAGAGATAAGCTGCCACCATTCCAACAAGCTTGTTTTCCGCTGCGTTTTACAGTTTCATCCTATTTCCTTATTGAATAGAAAACCAGTTTTACTGTATCTCTGTTATTCTGTGTTAAGAATCTTTTAATAATCTGTATTCATTTCATTCTGCTCATAAAATCCGAATCAATGGTATCAGAGCAGTTTTCTCCTTGTTGTCTTAATGATTGTCCCCAACGAGGTTGGGGTACAAAGAATTGGGTATTGAGCTTGTTTCACTTGAGGAAAAAAGATATCGCACGCCCAAATGACCTCTCATAGTAGGAGAAAATAAAGATGATGGAACAGGAGATCCTTTCAAAATGTTGCTTGAGGAATCCCTCACGTAATAGACGAACGAGATGATGGATAGTTTCGTGCAAATCCTTTGGCAGCTAACAACAAGCAACGCATCTTCCTCGAGCAGAGGCTCCACCCCCTTCAAGGTACAAATCAACTTCGATATTCCTATATTTGAAGTTTAGATAGACGCAGATGTTGTAGAAAAGTGGTTGAATCTACTAGAAGGGTATTTTTTTGTCCATAACTTTTCAAATAGAGAAAAAATTACTTTTGCGCTGGGTATAAAAGATTCAGAGCGACATCTGGTGCTCAAGTACCTCAAAGGGAAGCCCCAACCTACATAACAGAGGGTAGATAAAAGATGGACAATATCATGACAACCAGTCCAAGCCACAAGCAAAGAAGGACATCAGAAAGACAAAGAAGGATACTGGGAAGTGGTGTGACTTCCATAAGAGCCCTTGGCATAACACTACTTATTGTCGCTCAAAGAAGTCACTCATGGCTGAAGTGAAAGCCTCTAAATCAAATGCGGGTTCTAACTCTGAGTCAGAACTAGAAAGGGGAAGACAGATCATTGACGCAGAGTTGAGTGCCATTGTTGCTACCACCAAGCTCCAGCCTAATGAACCAGAAAAGCCAGAAGAAGGCGAGTGCCTTTTCCATTCACAGATGTGGGTAAAAGGCACCCCACTGCAGTTCATTGTTGATAGCGGTAGCCAGAAGAACCTCATCTCAGCAGAGGTTGTCAAGCAGTTGGACCTGCCGACAATGTTGCACCTGCATCCCTACACCACTGGATGGCTCCACCAAGGAAGTGATCTCCGCATCAGCCAACAATGTCGACTTTTGTACGACATCAAGCCCTTCAAAGACGAGGTATTGTGTGATGTTCCTCCTCTTAAAGTTTGTAATTCTAATTTGGGCCAACCTTATTTATGGAAACCCCATGTTGTATATGAGTCTAGGCCTCGTAGTGTTATTATTACTTTGAACAAGAAGTTGTACATGATACCCAAGGCAGTCCCTCCTAGTGATATTTCCTTGATCTCTGCCAAGCAATGCAGGAAGGTCATCTCTTAGAATGAGAAATTTGTCTTCTTCATGATTTGCTCTCAAAGTAAGAGAAATATCATAGCCACATCCAGGGCCTCTGTAGCCGATCTCTCCACACAACAGAAGCAAGTGGATAAGGTCATGGAAGAACACTCAGATGTCTTCTCCTCTCCTACTAGGGTACCTCTGCACTGCTAGGTCAGGCATCCCATCGATCTGACCCCAGGCGCACTGCTACCCAATGGGCCAGTCTACCACCACTCTCTGTTAGAAAACGAGGAGATCAAGAGGTAGATCCAAGAACTTCTCCACAAGGGGCACATCCATCCTAGGTCATCACCTTTTGGGAGCCCAATCATACTTGTGCAGAAGAAAGATGGGACCTGGAGACTCTGCATTGATTACTGGGCCCTGAATAAAATCACAGTCTAGAACCAGTACCCGATTCCCCGAATCGACGGCCAAATACTTTAGTAACATTGATCTGAAGTCTGGCTACCACCAGGTCCTAATAGAACATACAGATGTATGGAAGACCACCTTCAATTCAAAAGAAGGTCTTTTTGAATGGTTGGTCATGCCCTTTGGTTTGACAAATGCTCCAACAACTTTTATGAGGATGATAGATAATATTCTGCGACCTTTCACCAGTACTTTTGTAGTCGTGTATCTGGATGACATCCTCATCTACAAAAAGACTTGGGCGGAACACTTGTAGCATATTCAGCAGGTTCTGCACACCCCCCAGCAGCACAAACTATGTGCAAACTTGGAAAAATGCTCCTTCAGCATGGATAGGGTCCACTAATTAGGCTACATCATTGATCATCATGGTGTGCATGTGGATCCAACCAAGATCTAGGTCATCCATGACTGGCCAACCCCAACCACACTCTATGAGCTTCGGAGCTTCTTGGGCCTTGCTAATTTCTGTCACGGGTTCATGTTGTGATTCTCTCATATCACATGGGCCCTCAACCATGTAACCAGGGGTGGCGGTAAGGAAAAATTTGTGTGGGGCCTTTCCCAACAACAAGCCTTTGATGAATTGAAGCATCACTTGTGCTCATCCCTGGTACTTTCATTACCGGAGCTACAACATCCCTTTGAGATCAAGACAGATTCTTCAGACTATGTTGTGGGCGTCGTTCTCACTCAACATGGCCACCCCATGGCATATCATAGTTAGACGCTATCATATGTTGTTCGTAAGTACCCCACTTATGAAAAAGAAATTTACTCCATTGTGCAAGCCTACCGCAAGTGGAGACATTACATTCTGGGGAAGGAGACAGTAATCCACACTGATCACAAACCACTACAATTCATGCAAAACCAAGGCAAATTGCAGAATGATCGCCATCAGAAGTGGTCCACATACTTAGAGCAGTTCCACCTCAACATCAAGTATAAAATAGGAAGTACCAACCAAGTTGCCGATTGCCTTAGCCAATCGCCAGTTGTGACAGTCACCATGGTGCTAGACTCTTGTGGCCATTAGACCTCTGGATGGCCCCACCTCTATGAGACAGACCCTAACTTCTCCACCACCTACCAAATGTTGGGAGCAAACTCAATGGTCGTTGATTTCCATATTCAAGACAGGTTGTTGTGCCGTCTGGGCCATCTATGTGTTCCATCAAGTGAGCAGACGAAGCTGATCTGGGAAGCTCACTATAGTTGGGTGGTAAGACACTTTGGCATCGAAAAGACAATGGCAATGCTACAAAAACATTTCTACTATTCGAAACTTTGACAGGATGTCGGCAAGTATATCAAGTCTTGCACTACCTGTGCTATTACCAAACTGACCACTAAGAAATAGGGTCTATACACCCCTCTTCTTTCTCCTGACAAGCCCTGGGAATCCATATCCATGGACTACATTTCAGGCCTCCCGTCCACCAAGAGGGGAAATGACTTTGTTTTTGTGGTTGTTGATCGCTTTTCAAGGATGGCGATTATGGTCGTCTGCAAGAAGAACATCACTGCAGAGGCCACTGCCAAGCTCTTCTTTGAACACATCTAGGTACACTTTGGGATCCAAAAAAACATTGTCTTAGATTAGGACAGTCGGTTCCTCAGCACATTCTGGTCGAGCCTCTGGTCACTGTTGGATACCAAGCTCACCAAATCCACTGCCTTCCAGCCCTAGACAGATGGCTAAACTGAGGTCGTCAATCGGATGATCGTACATATCCTGCCCATGTACAATTCCAAGCACCCCTACACATGGGATGAGAGTCTTCCCTATGTCCAGCATAGCTATAACTAAGCCCTGCATAGCTCAACTAGCTACATCCCCTTTCAGGTGGGGTTGGGATTCCAACCATTGGGCCCCATGGATGTTTCACTACCACTGGTGAACACCTCAGCCGACTCATCCCCTGCTCCACCAGAAGCTAACAAAGCCACTCGGTTCATTGAGAGGATCCATCACATCCACCTATAGGTTCATGATATTTTAGAGAAGGCCAATGCCAAGTACAAGCAGCGCCATGATCAACATCGGGTGCCACATAAGTTTCAGGTGGGCGACAAAGTTTGGTTGCACTTGCAAAAAGAATGCCTTATAGGGCCCCATCGAAAGATTTGCCCACTACAGTATGGTCCATACACCATCACCAAGGCTGTGGATGACAATGATTTTTCCCTCAATGTTCCCCCTTTCCTTGTCCTGCACCTAGTCTTCAACGTGGCTCTCCTTCGACTTTATTTCCCACCATTATTGGACACCTTAGAGATAGCAGAGCAATTGAAACCAACATAACTCAACCCTGACTGCATGCAAGAGGCATCCAGTGATAAAATTGTGGACACACAGATCAAGGACACCCGAAAGCAAAGGATCCAACTTTATCGAGTTGTCAAAGCAGGGCAGCTCCTGCACCAAGGCAAGTGGCTCACCCCGGGCCAAATTCAACAGAAATTTCCTCATCTAATGGGGGAACTCAATGCAATGGAGACCATTTCTTCCTAAGGGGGGAGGATTGATCCATATGGATGTCGATGGCCTCTCACCTATTACAACTGGTTCATTTTGGCAGTTTTCCAGTTTGACAGTTTTTTTCCTAGTTTTTGGGTCCCTGACTTGCGGGGTCGTTTTCAGGCCCTAAACAACATTTTTAGAGATCGGCACAGTAAAAAATGCCCTTTATTATACTAGAACAAAATGTGTATTCCTCGGATATACCTTTCCAATGGGCTATCATGCACCTAAAATAGAGATCGTATGCAAAAGTTACGACCCCAGGAAGTTGATCGACTAACTTACCCAAATGGGGCCCACATTACTTTTGGCGCTTCATCTCCTAGGGTTAGGTTTTTGGATTTCTAGGGTTTTTGGCATTCCTTTTTATTGTAAAAAGGCCTTCAGAGCCTCATTGTAATGATCTTCTTGTGAATGAGTGCAATCGTCACATCTCTTCTCAGAGATAAGCCTTCACCATTCCAGCAAGCTTGTTTTCTGCTGCATTTTACAGTTTCAACTTATTTCCTTCTTGAATAGAAAACCAGTTTTACTGTATCTATGTTATTATGTGTTAAGCATATTTTTATAATTTGTATTCATTTCGTTCTGCTCATAAAATCTGGATCAGTGGTATTAGAGTGGTCTGCTCCTTATCGTCTTAATTCATGTCCCCAACAAGGTCAGGGTACAAAGAATTGGGTCTCGAGCTTGTTTATCTTGAGGACAAAAGCTCTCGCATGCCCAAACGACCTCTCATGGTAGGAGAAATTAAAGATGAGGGGATAGGAGATCCTTTCCAAATGTTTCTTGAGGAAGCCCTCATGAAACAAAGGAACAATATGATGGATAGTTTTGCACAAATCCTTCGGCGGCTACCAACAAGCGATGCATATTCCTCGAGTGGAGGAGCCGCCCCCTTAAAGGTACAAATCAACTTCAATATTCCTATATTTGAAGGTCAGATAGACGCAATCCTATAGGCATGTTGTTGAATCTACTAGAAGGATATTTTTTTGTCCATAACTTTTCAAATAGAGAAAAAATTACTTTTTCGCTCCTCAAAGTCGTTCCCCATGTCAAATATTGGTGGGAAACTTTTTGTGAGCAAAAGGAAACAAAGGAACCCTCATTATTTATAGTCACAACCACTTGGTAATTCTTCAGGGATTCTATTAAGGAACAATACTACCCTGTCAGAAGCTATGATGACTTGTATACCAAATGGACCACACTGCGGCAAGAAAGAGACCAAGCAGTGTCGGATTTCACAAATATCTTCCATACCCTGCGCACCAAGCTGGGTATCAAAGATTCAGAGAAACATATGGTGCTCAAGTAATGCGGTGCTCTACATATATACATATAGAATGAAATGGAATTTATGTACATCTCGTCCTTGGGCACGGCCTATCGATATGCCATCAAAATCAAACAGAAGCTCAAACAAAAGACGTGACAATTTGGGCCTGTGAACCCCGCATAGCAAAATCTAGGAAAGGGAAGCCCCAACCTAAAGAAAAAAGGACAGAGCAAATATGGACAATATCAAGACAAACAGTCCAAGCCACAAGCAAAGAAGGACACCAAAAAGACAAAGAAGGATATCGGAAAGTGGTGCGACTTCCATAAGAGACCTTGGCATAACACTGTTGATTGTCGTTCAAAGCAGTCGCTGGTGGATGAAGTGAAAGCCTCTGAATCATATGCAGATTATGAATCTGAGTCAGAACCAGAAAGGGGAATACGGATCATTGACGTGGAGCCAAGTGCCACCATTTCTACCACCAAGTTCCAGCCTAATGAAGCAAACGAGCTAGAAGAAAGCGAGCGCCTTTTCCATTCACAGATGTGGGTAAAAGGCACCCTGCTGCACTTCATCATTGATAGCAGTAGCCAGAAGAACCTCATCTCAGCAAAGGTCATCAAGAGGCTGGACCTGCCGACAATGCCACACCCGCATCCCTACACCATTATATGGCTCTACCAAGGAACCAATCTCTGCGTCATCCAACAGTGTCAACTATCATATGGCATCAAGCCCTTCAAAGACGAGTTATTGTGTGATGTTGTTCGTCTCGAAGTTTGTAATGTTCTTTTGGGCCAACCTTGTTTATGGAATCACCATGTTGTATATGAGTCTAGGCCTCGTAGTGTTATTATTACTTTGAACAAGAAATTGTATAGGATACCCGAGGCAGTCCCTCCTAGTGCTATTTCCTTGATCTCTGCCAAGCAATGCAGGAAGGTCATCTCTCAGACCGGGAAATTTGTCTTCTTCATGATTCGCTCTCAGAGTAAGAGAAATATCACAGCCACATCTAGGGCCTCTGCAGCCGATCTCTCCACACAATAGAAGCAAGTGAATAAGGTCATGGAAGAACACTCAGATGTCTTCTCCTCTCCTACCGGGGTACCTCTACACTACCAGGTCAGGCATCCCATCGATATGACCCCAGACCCACTGTTATCCAATGGGTCACTCTATCACCACTCTCTGTTAGAAAATGAGGAGATCAAGAGGAAGACCCAAGAACTTCTCCACAAGGGGCACATCTATCCCAGCTCATCGCTTTGCGGGAGCCCAATCGTACTAGTGTAGAAGAAAGACGGGACCTGGCGACTCTGCATTGATTATCGAGCCCTGAATAAAATCACATTCTGGAACCAATACCCGATTCCTTGAATCGACGACCTCCTTGATCAGCTCATGGGGACCAAATACTTCAGTAAGATTGATCTAAAGTCTGTCTACCACCAGGTCCTAATAGAACATATAGATGTATGGAAGACCACCTTCAAGTCAAAAGAAGGTCTTTTTGAATGGTTGGTCATGCCCTTTGGTTTGACAAATGCTCCAACAACTTTTATGAGGATGATGGACGATATCATGGGACCTTTCACCGGTACTTTTGTAGTGGTTTATCTGGATGACATCCTCATCTACAACAAGACTTGGGTGGAACATATGTAGCATATTCAGCAGGTTATGCACACCCTGCGACAACACAAACTATATGGAAACTTGGAAAAATGCTCCTTCGGCATGGACAAGGTCCACTACTTAGGATACATCACTGATCAACATGGTGTGCATGTGGATCCATCCAAGATTCAGGTCATCCATGACTGGCCAGCCCCAACCACACTCTCTGAGCTTTAGAGCTTCTTGGGCCTCGCCAATTTCTATCGCAAGTTCATGTTGCGATTCTCTGATATCACATGGGCCCTCAGCCAAGTAACCATGGGTGGCAGTAAGACAAAATTTGTGTGCGTCCTATCCTGTTAAGAACCGAATATCAGTATAGCATAGAAAAACCTCAGAAAAAGTACTCAACACTTTGAAAAGATATGATTTCAGATAATAAGCCTCTTCGAGGGGCAACCTCCTTTTACCCCACTTAAATGTTCAAGTACAATATGATTCAAAATGAAAATGTCTCCTTGGTATATATTGGAGACTAGGAGGTATAATTACAACTAATGGCCTAAAGCCGACATAAATAAAATAACATTACTAATATAATATGCCCCAATTAAAGGATAATGAGCCAATGTTAGGGCTTAACATGCCCCTCCCCTTGAGACAAGTGTTGTCCGCAATGCTTGAGTAACTCTGGATGCTTCTGTATAAAAGACTCATCTTCCCAAGTGGAATCTTCAGCCGGTAGTTTCCTCCATTTAATCAGATACTCTGAAATGGATCTATTCCTCAGCTGGCGAATTCTTGTGTCAGTGATGGCTTTAGGCTCCACTATGATTTTTCCTTCTTCATCAAGTTCTGGAAATATATTTTGAACTGGGATCTTGTCACCTATAACCTTCTTTAAGCCTGAAACATGGAAAACTGGGTGTACTTGTGAAGATGCAGGCATCTCGAATTTGTATGCCATAGTACCAATCTTTTGCAACAACTTATAAGGGCCATAGTACTTTGGTGATAATTTATTATCCTTCTTGTCTTGCTTGAGGGACATCTGTTTGTATGGTTGTAGTCCTAAAAATACCCAATTTCCTACTTCAAAACTTCTTTCACTACGATGTTGATCTTCTTGTTGTTTCATGCGATTTTGTGCCATGGTCAGGTTGTCCTTTAAGATTTGGAGAACTTGTTGTTGATTCTCAATGTGATATTCCACTGCTTGAACCTTAGATTTTTCTTTTAGAGAAGAAGTGATGGAAGGAGGGTGGTATCCATAAAGTGCCATAAATGGTGTCATTTTTGTTGCAGTATGAAAGGAAGTGTTATACCACCATTATGCCAAGGGTAACCATTTAAACCATTGTGTTTGTTTATCAGAGACAAAGCAATGAAGGTAGCATTCCAGACATTTGTTCACTATCTCGGTTTGTCCATCAGATTGAGGATGATAGGATGAGCTATGAGCCAATTGAGTACCCAAACAAGAAAATAATTCTGACCAAAAATGTCCAGTGAAGATGGGATCTATGTCACTTACAATAATCTTTGGGCTGCCATGTAGATTTTGAACTGTCTCCATGAATGCGGTGGCAACTATACTAGCCTTGAAGGGATCAGAGAGTGCACAAAAGTGTGCGTACTTGGTCAGTCTATCAACAATCACCATGATGACACTCTTTCCTTCAGACTTTGGTAACCCTGTGATGAAATCCATGGAAACCTCCTCCCAACACTGACTTGGGATGGATAATGGTTGTAAAAGACTTGGG
This sequence comes from Picea mariana, assembly GCA_032191745.1. Taxonomy (NCBI): domain Eukaryota; kingdom Viridiplantae; phylum Streptophyta; class Pinopsida; order Pinales; family Pinaceae; genus Picea; species Picea mariana. The sequence goes on from JASDQU010099843.1 coordinate 161,628, forward strand.
GTCTTAATTGTTTCCATCTTATTTTGTTGGCAAACCAAACATTCTACCATAAACCTTTGAACATTTGTTTTAAGGCCATCCCAAAAAAATCCTTCTTGACTCTATGGTAGGTTTTCAAAAATCCCGAGTGCCCTCCTACTGGAGAGGTGTGAAATTCCAATAGTACCTTTTGTTTGAGTTGGGAGTTCTTACATAAATATAAGAGATCTTTGTACCATAGTGAATCATTTTTCCATGTAAATGTATCTGATGCACTGGAATCCTGTTGCAACCTTTGAATGAGAGTCCACATTTTTCGTCATTCTTCCATTCATCCCTTGCTTCTATTATCCAATTGGGTTGGATGATCGAGATAGCACAGAGAAAGGCCTCAACATCTTCATCCTTTCTTGAGAGTGCATCTACCACAACATTTTGCTTCCCCTTTTATAGACGATTTCAAAATCATAACCCAATATCTTGATTACCCATTTTTGTTGTTCTTCTGAAGATAGTCTTTGTTCCAAGAAGTATTTAAGACTATCATGATCTGTTTTGACCTTAAAGTGCCTACCTATTAGGTAAGGACACCATTTCTTCAATGCATGTAGTATTTCCATCATTTCCTTCTCATAAATGGGTCGGTGTAAGTCCTTTCCCTTGAGTGGTCGACTTTCAAAAGCCAAGGGCCTTCCTTCTTGCATTAGGACAACACCAATTCCATTTCCCAAGGCATCACATTCCACAATAAAGGTTTTTGTGAAGTCTGGAGTGGTCAAGATAGGAGCTTTACACATCACCTCTTTAAGTTGTTCAAAAGATTTAGTTGCCTCTAGAGTCCATGAAAATGAATCCTTCTTAGTTAGTGCCATTAAAGGTGCTTCTATTCTTCCATAGTTTCGAACAAACTTGCGGTAGTAACATGTCAAACCCAAAAATCCTCTAATATTCTTTAATGTTTTGGGAATTGACCAGTCCATCATGGCCTTAATCTTGTTAGGGTCTACCTTGACACCTTCATGAGATACAATATGACCCAAATACTCTACCTCCTTTACTCTAAAGAAACATCTGGATGGTTTGGCATATAGTTGTTTCTCCTTTAGTAGTTGTAGCACCTTGCCAACATGTCGCACATGATCCTCCCAAGACTTTTTATAGATTAGTATATCATCAAAAAATACTAACACAAATTTTCGAAGGAAGGGATTGAAAATGGAATTCATCAACCCTTGGAATGTGGA